>CM034360.1:75421554-75547904 GCA_019925275.1 Mytilus edulis
GTGCCTATCCACACTGACTAATCATTTTTTTTAGGAGGGTATAAAAACGTGATGTTTCAATATAGGTGTTAAAATATTGCATGACACATTTCTAGTTTAATAACAATATTTGATCTCTCCTTGGGTTGATGCCATGGTGACCTTTTAGATAGATCAGTAACAAAATGAACTAGTTTCTTTATTTAAGCCAACCTTGTCTATATCGCAGACCTCACGCATATGTTATAGTGTAAACATAAACGAAATTTACAATAATGATGTATGACCAGTCTTCTAGAGAATGAGTTCTTGCACGTTGTATCTTTGTATGTAATTGTTTTTCTAAAATTCTTTTATTATGAAGCTCACGACTATTTGTTCTATATGATATGGCTATTGACTTATAGAGTTGTATATTATATATATATATATATATAGGATACATCTGTTGGTTTTTGGTGTCACGATATCACATTAGCATGGGTTCGAATCCCGGCGAGGATATATAACTCGTCTAAACATCAACCCAACAATGTTAGATCTGTAAATTTGCTTTCGCAAATTTTTGGTTCTTCCCTCGCCGGATTCGAACCCATGCTACTGTGATATCGTGACACCAAATCGCCTGCACTGCAGCCGTCCCGCTAGACCACACGACCACCTGGGCTCTCAATAAAAGAGCTTTCGCTGGCCGTGTGTTACCTTTCCACGTCAGTTTTAATCTAGCGGCGTACTACAGTACATGATATATAAGGCATGAAGATGTTATTTTTACAGATCAGCTAAATTATCTATAGTAAAGGATCCTACAAATTATTGTAATATACAGTCACAGAAAATAATTATATTTATAAGTACGTCTGAGTGTATATATATATATATATATATGCATTAAACACTGTTTGAGACACGTTTTTTACGCTGTGTGCACAAGTTGGCATTCTTTTTTTGCAGTAATGAACTGACATTATATTGGTTCCCTGATATTTGTATGCTTATATTTTTGTTGTTGGAGCTATGGCCTTTTTTAAAACAAATGTCTTTGAGGAAAATCCAATTTCTCTTAAGGAAAACTACTATTCCTCTTGGGAAAATTTTCAATTTTTTAAGGAAAAACTCTTTTTTTCAGACATTTCTTCCAAAAGTAGTTCCTCATAGGAAATCAATTGTTTCAAAATATCTCAATCGCGAAGCGAATTTCGGCAAACAGTCTACACGACATTTCAAAAACATTCACACAAATTGTTCTTGTTTAACAAAAAGGAGAAATGAAGAAGAAAAAACACTGTCCTAGTGAGAAGCATAAAAAATGTTATTTAGGCATATACCTATCAAATGGTCGATAACACATATACATTCGTACTTTATCATCAACATCAATCTTTTAATGTATGTTATCATGTTAAAACCTATCACAGGACAAAATGACTTTACGGCAGACGAGGAATCTCTGAGGATTCTGCTTCTTTAAATATGGGTATATTACATGCCATACTTTTAACCAAAAAGTGTCAAATGACGAATACAAAAATACGAAGATGTGGTATAATTGCCAATGAGACAGATATCCACCACAGTTGTCGTATGATTGCCAATGAGACAGATATCCACATCAGTTGTGGTATGATTGCCAATGGGACAACAATCCACCAGATAATTGTATGATTGCCACTGAGATAATTACCTACCACAGATATGGTATATTTGCCAATGAGACAATTATCCACTAAAGAGTTGTATGATAGCTACTGAGACAATTTGTTATTTCCAATGAGACAACTAGCCACCATAGAAGTGGTATGATAGTTGACTTTTTTCAAGAGGTGTGGTATGATTACCAGTGATATAACTCTCCACTAGAAATATGGTATCATAGGCAGTGAGACATCTAGCCACCAAAGTTCAAATCAAGTCGATGTATGCAATGATAGGCAACGTAACAGCCTATACAAATTAGAAAACCCAGTATCTTATAGTCGTCTATAGAAGGCCCCGACATTAATATCATAAAACAGTTGGAAAGAGAAAAATAACGGCCTAATTAACACGAGAGAAACGGCGATCATGGCTGAAGTTTAACCGTAAATGTGTGGGATAAATGGCAGAGTGAATAATACATTACGTTTACCAGATCACTGGATATCATGACAAGCAGGCTTAATTCAACAACTGAAAATAGAAAATTCCAAAGCTGAAATTTATCCTTGAAAATATAATTATATTATATTATGACGTCTGTTACCTAGTTTTTGGTTTTTATTAAATCAAAGAAATTGAATAAATCAGCCAAAGTTTATTCCTTCCAATTACTAAAATTGTCTGTGCATTACAATTTCCTTTGAAATTTTGCAATTCATTATAATGAGAAAGTAAAAATTGAAAACAAATTTGAAGTGTTTAAATAAAATCTCAAGGTTGTCTTTTGTGTGGAACAATTGTCTAGAAAACTTCCCCAACAGAAAGTTTACCCCCATTGCAATCAAGCTGTATACTGGATGTTGGTTCTTAATCTAGACTGTTCTTTTAAATTTTTATAACAGCACGGCCGACACTCGGCTAACCGAGAGATAGGTCGGTTAATCTATATTGAGTATGCGGCTATATCGGCGGTTGGTCTGTTAATCGGGTTGGTTATACGTCTGTTAAGAGTAAAACGCACAATTTTAATACTAAAATCTATTTAATATACAGATTTTAGGTACATTATAAGAAACAAATAAAAAAAAGAAAAGTGTCTGACAAAATGATATATATCATAGAACATTTTCCAACTGTAAAAACATTTCATAGTCTGCGCAGTTTTCAGTAAAACTAAAAGGCGTCGCGCAAGTATGTAGTATTTATGCTTATACGCATAGCAATTTTTGTAATGATAGGCGAAAAAAACAATTTTAGATATCATTTAAAGGACACAAAATCGTACTTTGGTTCTAAAATATAAATTGAAATAGGTAAATATTTCATAATTGTAATATAACGTGAGTAATACCACGTTTTAGTGAACATTATGGGAATAAAGTCTGTTAATGGGTTGGACAATTGAAATTGTGTCAGTTAAGAGTTATTTAGCCACGACAATGGTTGTGCTACCTTTATATTTTCCCTTTGAAAAAGTTAAGAATGAGATGCTCTTGAGTAAAACAAGAGGCTCTCAAGAGCCTGAATCGCTCACCTTAATTTTTTTGGTTAAATCTCTCATCAATGATTATTTTGGCTTTTCAATTTATTTAAATGTTCTTTGAATCGTCCTATTTTCTTCAAAAGCAAAAAAAAAAAGTAAGTCAACATGATGAACAAATTGTGAAAAAGTCTTTAAAGGGCAATAACTCCTTAAGGGGTCAATTGACAATTTTGGTCAATTTGACTTATTTGTAGATCTTACTTTGCTTAACATTTTTGCTATTAACAGTTTATCTGTATCTATAATAATATTCAAAATAATAACCAAAAACTGCAAAATTTCTTTAAAATCATCAATTCAGGGGCATTATACCTGAAAAACCAGTTACCCAATTCGGCTGAAAATTTCAGGACAGGTAGACCTTGACCTAATAAATACTTTAACTTCTTGTCTTATTTGCTCTAAATGCTGGAGTTTTTGAGATATAAGCCAAAAACTGCATTTTACCCTGTTCTATTTTTAGCCATGACGGCCATGTTTTTTGACGAAATAAAAAATAAAGCACACACTTTATTTTATACACCCTACTGATCATTCAGTTGAAGTTTGGTTGAATTTGGTTTAGTAGTTTTAGAGGAGAAGATTTTTTAAAGTTAGCAAATATGATGAACAAATTGTGAAAAATTGTCATTAAAGGACAATAACCCCTTAAGGGGTCAATTGACAATTTTGGTCATATTAACTTATTTGTAGATCTTACTTTGCTGATCATTTTTGCTGTTTACAGTTTATCTTTATCTATAATAATATTCAAGATAATGACCAAAAACTGCAAAATTTCCTTAAAATTACCAATTAAGTGGCAGCAACCCAACAATGGTTTGTTTGATTCATCTGAAAATTTCAGGGCTGATAGATCTTGACCTAATGAACATTTTTATCCCATGTCAGATTTGCTCTAAATGCTTTCGTTTTTGAGATATAAGCCAAAAACTGCATTTGACCCCTATGTTCTATTTTAAGTAACGGCGGCCATGTTTTTTGACGGATCAAAAATCGAAGCACACACTTTATGCAGGATAATCTAAGGAACAATCATGCTAAGTTTCATTCAAATCCATTCAGTAGTTTCAGAGGAGAAGATGTTTGAAAAATTGTTAACGACGACAGACGACGACGACGACGACGGACGCCAAGTGATGAGAAAAGCTCACATGGCCTTTTAGGCCAGGTGAGCTAAAAAAATGACAATACGCTGCAACAGTATCCTTCTAGTCAAAACATTTTCATTTTGACTTTCTTTGCATTTTATTAAGGGGTGTGTCACTTCAATATATGGATATGGATTGCCTGCTGGAATATGCATGAATCTAGTATTAACGTTTTCTTCAGCCTTATTTTTGTGTCTGTTCAAAGTAGCACGTTCTCAAATCCGTCCGAAAGTGTCTTTCTAATACAACACAGGGTACATATAACGTGTTGTCGTTCTCATATGCACATGATATTTGTCACTGGACGTTAAACTCTAAATCGTCAACATCATCCGATTGGTTCTTTTATTCTATTACTGAATCATCTGTTGTTTAAAAATCAGTCTAAAGAAGTAAATGGAAAGGAGCGAATGCAGCTACATTTGGTTATCATAAGTTTTAATTCATTTTATTCCATTTAGTTCCTTTCTACATAAATGCAGAGGAGAACTGCAGTTGTCCGCATGTAAACTTTTAGCATTTATTACCAACATGAGTACATAGCAATCCGTTACTGTTTCAACACCCAGGGGTGTTTCATGTCTTTATTCTCAAACAGTTATTATTTTTTTCTATCTTTTTTTATTAATGCATCACTTCCTACTGTCCTTATCTATTATTCTATATATTCTGTGTTTCCATCCAGATTCTCGTGTATACAATGAGGGTCCGGATTGGGGGTGTTGTTTATTTCTATATTCTTTAAATTGTCTGCTACTTTTCTCTACATTTTATTTTATCTTACTCATTATTATTTCTTTATTCTTTATATATTCTAGCATCCCAATATATTTTACTTACTGATGTTTAGTTACATTACGACGTTTATCTCTGATTCATATACTGGTTAATACCAATTTAGATACAAATTAGTGTCATTCATGACAACCTAAACAGAATCCACATGATATATGCGACCATTCTTGGATGAAATCAATATGTATAGATTATAACATGCCCTTTTCTATATTAGCCCTGGTATCATCCCGAGACTCCCATATCGGCCCGAGGCTTTAGCCGAGGGCCGATATGGGTTGAGGGATGATACCAGGGCAAATATGGAAAAACATGACTTTGTGTTATATAATCTTTAAGCTATTTATCTCATATTTAAGTGTTGCAGAAAAGAGGGGGGAAAAGTTCAATTATAACAATTTAATGAAACATAACAGGTAAATCTTAAAAATTTATCTGTATCCGTAACAAATATGTGATAAGATATAAATAACACATAGCTGAGAGGGTGATAGAGCAGATTGGGTCCCGAGAAAACATTGTAAACCGCGGCGAAGCCAAGGTTGACAATGTTTTTTCGAGGGATACCGATCTGCTCCATCACCCTCTCAGCTATGTGATATTTGATTTATTATACTGAATGTCCTATCATCATTTTCTTTAACAGATAAGTTTTACTATAGAGTATTTTCTAAGTAGTCACGTACTTGACAGCGTAACGGGTATTTGAAAAATCATCAGAAGTGAAGTAAATAGACAATAGTAGTGCATTGACTTGACATATCAACGATACAAGGATTAGGCCCGAAACGGGAAAAAAGCTCTGCTATTAAGAAAAAAAATATGTTCAATTGTTGTTATTTTGTTATTGTTATTTATTTTATTTAAATTTTGGGTAAATACTCCTTTCAAAAGGCCTCATATCTGGCTGAGAAATATACATCACAATGAACATGATGAAATGTACATCACCAGTTGAAACCCATCGATGGTGAACGAATGCGTTTAATATCAACAATAAGCATAACACACAATGATTTATAGGTTTTAAAGTAAAAATATTAACAAGTGAAATACGTTTTTCCAACAATTGTAAAAGAAATAAGTTTGAGTCGTTCCACGCTTCGTTGTATAGTAAATTAGAACTTTAAGCATTGTCTATAAAATAACTTGATGTAAATTTAATTCATTGTCGTTTAAACTGCCGATTTTTTATTGGTCTAGCCGAGAGGGTGACATTCCAAAAAATTGTCACCCGCTCAGCCATGTGATAGAGTAAATTAACACCTTCGTATTAGGCAATCAAAATATGGCATTTTAACATGATGTATAATAATACTTTAATATTACACTTTTTTATATCAGTTTTCAATATTCATGGCCTAAATTCATTGTTCATGTCAGTATTTCCGTATATATTATGTTTCATTGCTCATGTGTTGTTTCCGTATATACATGTATTATGTTTCATTGCTCATGTGTTGTTTCCGTATATTTTAGCCACTCGTCTTGAGCCTACCCATTTGATCCGATAACACCCCATACAGCAATAAAATTATACTTTTATTGCCATTCATAACTCTTAACAGACGAATTAACAGACCGGGTTTTATACATCCGACCCATTAACAGACCAGGTTTTAAATAAAGATTGATTTATGTCACCAAAATACAGATTTTTGTGTAGATTTTTCACACAATGATATCAATTTGGTTGACAAACATAATGCCTGTCTTTGTTCGATGTTCAAAATATCGCATGCAAGTAAATTCAACCAACGTGTCTTTTTGTGTACATTTTGTGTGTGTAAATGTGTATAAATTTATTGATGAGTAACATGCCTTTTCATTTTATAGATCTTACATCGAAGCTAGAAAAATAATAATTACACCACTGGATTCAGTACATTGAATTGTTTTGTTAGACATGAATAATTTTTATGATAAACATATATTTAAAAAGTTATACAATGAAACATGCAGAATTTTCAATGATTTCCTCGATAACACCTGATTAACAGACTTTAGCCAACCCGATTAAAAGACCCACCGCCGATATAGCCACATACTCAATATAGATTAACCGACCAATCTCTCGGTTAGCCGAGTGTCGGCCGTGAACAGTATTAGTCTAAAATTTAAATGTTTTAACTCGTTATAAAAACTATAATATTGAATGTCTTATTGTATTTTACGTAGTAGTATTAACGCATAATAGTTAATAAAAGATCATGTCCTAATAATGACTGGACTTATCAATCTCTCATGAGATTCGGGGTGCAAAGTCTTTAGTTTCGTTTATTAAATGATATGAGCAAATAAGCCCTAGTACGGATAAATCAGCATGTGCAATACTGAAAACGTTCCACTGTCGATATAAGTTAAGATTTGATATTGCTTCTCGACCAGGGCCAATACGGGGTAAAAACAGGGCCAATACAGAAAAAAGCGGGAGGGAAACCCGTATTGGCCCTAAGGCTAATACAGGACGTTCACTTCAATTTATTTACCCCATTACTTAACTTTGGAAGTATCGTTATGAATAAAAAAACATTTGTATAATATTTTTTAAATTCAAATCATAAAATAAACAGATTAAATGATGTGCAATGTTTTGTAACGTCTAAAAGTTTTGAAACAGAAAAAAATAGGGCCAATACAGAAAAAAGCGGAAAAAAGCCGTATTGGCCCATGGGCTTATACGGGACGTTCACTTCCGGTTTTTGATTTTCTTATAATCATTTAATAAAAGTGTTATGAACTGGCTGTTTCTGTATTGGCACTGGTATAGATTCTCAGCCAGCTGTATTTGCCCTCGACCCTAAGGGTCTCGAGGCCAATACAGCAAACCTTGAATCTTTACCTGTGCCAATACAGAAACAGCCAGTTAATAACACTATATTAGACGTTAAAGTTTGTCTTTTTTCTGTTTGGTTTTATATATTTATTTATTTTATTTTTTTTGCCATTAGGTTCTTTTTTTAAGTACATTTTGATGGCCCTTTTTGTATTGTACCTCTTGTTTCAATCGAAAAGTTTTAATTATCAATAACATTTTAGAAAACGGACACAAAAAAATATTTTTTCTGAAAACGATGTAAGCCTTTTGCCTTGTATTAGATTATATCGTTTATAAAATCATAACCTAATGGGGAAATTATCTGTCAAAAAGTGTGACGTAAACGAATTATTAACGTGTCTGAGCCAGTGACCATTAAGCCGATTGTAAACATATGATGACCCCTGAGGATTTGAAAAGCAATTGTCTGAGATATAATTGTTCCCTTCAAAGCTGGTAAATTTGATCATAAACCGATATCCATTTAAACTTTGACAGTAGAGAAAATGTAATATAAATGTATAACTACGATTACGGTGTGCATGACCCAAGGTTTTCCAGTAGAGTTCATCAGAGACACTCGAGACTAACCGATGATAGTTCAAACTATAATGCAAAAATGCAATTAACGTTCAATTCTTCTCTCACCGACAGGAACATGCCATGTTCCACAAAAAGGAAGTGCATTTGCAAAAATGAAAACACAATAATAAATTTTATAAAATTTTAGAATTACAGTGTTTATTGCAACATTTGTATGCCCTACCCAAGATAATGTTTTCTGTTCTGTGCGTCCGTTCGTCCGTCGTACCGTCCGTCCGTCCGTCCGTCTGTCCCACTTCAGGTTAAAGTGTTTAGTCCAGTTAGATTTTGATGAAGTTGAATACAAATCAACTTGAAACTTAGTATGTATGTTCCTTATGATATGATATTTCTAATTCTAAAGCCAAATTGGAGTTTGTACCCCAAATTAATGGTCCACTGAACATAAAAAATGATATTGCGCGTGGGGCATCAGTGTACTATGGACACATTCTTCTTTGTTATATATTAAAATAAAATAGATCGTTATTGCCAATTACGATAATCGGTATTCCTAACAATATCAATGCTCAACTTCTTGCACAGAGGGCGAGAAAATGTATACCCGTGAGCCCCTTTGACTTCATGAATATATATATATGTCATGACATCACTCCAAAAATGGTTGGCCCGACATATGTTGGCTAAAAGAAGATGTCTTATTGTTAATTTTAGCATGAACATGTATGACTTAGGTGTTTCTCTCATTTGCAATATAATGGAGCAAGAAAGCAGTTATTGTTTAGTTTAAACATATTTTATTTACTCAAAGTAAAATGGATTGAACACAAGTAAGCCATACTTATTTTATCTTATTGTTATACGTTTACCATAGATTACATTTTGCAGTTCTATTTCTATTAGATTGGATTTTTTTTTTGGGGGGGGGTATGCTCTCTGTCATTTCTTGTCCTTCTATTCTTCTTATGCAGTGATTGTATTTCATGTATAATAGATCCAAGGTAAAGAAAAGCAGCATAAATTGAAGAAATGACATCTTTTCATAGCTAAAATAATATATCGTATTTATTAAATGCACGTTAGGGAGCTACCATTTGATTTTTATGGGGGGGCTAGGATGAAATTTGAAAAAAATAGGCAGGACAGGAGTTTTGAGTAAAAAAAAAAGGCAGGATGAGACACTTTGCAAAAAAAAAAGGAAGGATGACAATTTAGGTAAAAAAAGTCAGGATAAACTAATAAAAAAAAGGCAGGACCGAATAGAGTGAAAAATAAAAAGGCAGGACAGAGATTACAACTAAAAAAAATGCAGGACAAAATTTTTCATCCTATTTGATGCGCACCCTTTATCACATACCCTTTTCACACCCCTACCCTTTATCGCATACCCTTTATCCCACCTTTAGCCTTTATCACACCCTACTCTTTTTTTTTATACATAAAGTCAGTTTTTATTTATGTAAAATAGGTCCAATAGAACTGTCATTCGGGCGTGACGCAATTTATTGAATGACGTCATTGTTTGGAATGTACATTTGACGTCACGAACGTCAAGTTTTCATATTTTTTGGCACACTTAATGCAACTATAAAAAATATAAAAACACACAAAAAAATATACAATAATAAACAAAATATTTTTAAAACAACAGCACGCAAATTGTAAGGTAACCCAGGTGCTTTGGATACGTAATTGAGCAGTTCTTTTAAGGCTTTTAAGGTAGATCATAAGTAAATCTTTTTTGAGACAGAATTTTCTTATACTTAGCCAGAATGAAGATTTTAATAATTATGCTCTTTTCAAAAATATAATAAAAAGTAGGGGTCACCGTGCTATTTTTCAAGCTATGAGTCGTTGAAAATTGCCTAAATTTGGTTAGATTGTTCATGGAAAAACACAATTGTGTGCATAAAAAATAATCTGAGATAGAATTTTGAAATAAATTGTGAAAAGATAGGTTTTGTCATATGTTTTAAGAAAATAAAAAGAAAAAATGGTGTCACCGAACTTGTTTTCTTGCTACAAGTTAAAAGAAAAAAATTCCCTATCTGTCCAGTATAATTTTTTTACTAAAAGAGTTATCTTCCCTGAAATGGCTCGTTTGGAAAAAATGATTCAAAAAGCAAAATAAAATGATATTTGGATAATTATTTTGTATTATACAATAAATTGCCAAGTTTTCTTTATATTTATTAAACAGTCTTACCATCAAATTGCAAATCTGTCCAAATTTGCAGATTTAGGCAAATAACTAGACCGATTTTTTACTGTGATTGTTCAATCCAAGATGGCGGTATACCATGAATCTACCTTAAAACAAGACAAAAGTAGAACTGAAGGTAACCCAGTGCTATGAATCAGAAAACAGTTCATATAATATAACTCTCCTGTTGAAATATGTAATAAAGCGTATAAATCATGGCAAAATCCGTATCACATGTCGTATCACCCTCAATCAATATCATCCCTCGGGCCTAAAGGCCCTTGGGCTGATATTGGTGTCTCGGGATGATGCGGATTTTGCCATGTATTATTCTCTATACATATTATATAAAATATCTTATATGGTTTATAAGATATCTTATAAAGTATATGAGATATTTTATATAATATATCTTATATATAAGATACTACCTAGACCAGTTTTAGACAGTTCTACTTGAACAATATAGGGTAGAACTGTTCTATGACAGTTTAGGACAGTTCTATGACAGATTATACTAACAGTTCTAAAGAGAGGTTAGACGTGATCTCTGTAGCTTATCGTTTTTAGCTTTTTGAACCTTTTCCCGGTATCTTTGTTGTTTACGGAGAGCTTCGATGGTCGTTTTGTTTTAATTATGTTTAGTTAAAATGACTATCTCCGGGATATTTATATATCTTTGTTTGTTGATTTAGATTAACGTTGGATATTTTAGATCTTAAATATGGTTTCATGTAAGATCACACAAACATGTATTTTAACATGTATGGACAAATGTGAGTCTTGGGGGTTCAACTCCAGTTTAAACCAATCATAAAATTATCATATTACCTTGATTGTTGTTCGGTGTGAGCAAAGGATCCATGTTGAAGGCCGTACTTTGACCTATAATTGTTTACTTTATCAAATTGTGACTTGGATGGAGAGTTGTCTCATTGGCACTTATACCACATCTTCTTAAATCTATAGAAAGTTAGAAAGGGAAGGATATATGTAGATTGACCTTTTATTTCCATCTGTTCACCCTTTTTTACCGAGGTATTGAATGTAATTGTTTATATATTCTCTGTAACTATGTAATTTGTAGTTTATGAGAAATAAAATTCATTCATTCATTCATTCATTGATGTGTGGAAATTTATTTTCAATTTTGTACACATTTGCTTCCTGTCTGCAATTGTTGATGCAGAAAATTTAATTTGACTCCTTCTTGAACTATTCATTTGGCTCATACCAGCAAGGATACTCATTTTTTAAATCATCCTCCCCTCTTATCCCTTGTTTATCCACCCGATTATTTAATAGCTGTCCCCTAACACGCAAATTGAACATTTTGAGTTGATTAAGTGCTACTGTAAAGCAGGATACAATATTTCCAATCAGGATTAAGATTTTACATAAACTTGTTATTGTTAAACTACGAAGTTTTTAAAACCATATACACGATCTTCAACACAGAGATTCATTACAGCATATTTCCTTTATATTTTACTTTTCCTTTTATCAATAAAGCAATTCCCACTGAGCGTCTGAAGAACATATTCACTTGACATAGACAAGTTCAGTTTTTGAATACCTTCAGTATAATTTAGTCTAATGAATGGTAATACCATTGAAATATTAATAGTTAATTTTCTCATTCAAATTAAGCTGTCAGAATTACTCATCCCATCTTGATATACATTGTAGGTCATTATGCTTATAGCGTGCATTGAAGCTTGTTATTGGAAGAACTATGTATGCAACGTGCTTCCAAGTACATTGTTGTTAGTTTATTAGTGTCATTCTGTGCAAAAATCATAGTTTCAATTGTACATCTTATTTTGATATTGTAGCAATTTTGGTATACGTTTGAGTGTTCTTAATTGTTAGTATTGTTATAGTGCAAAGATGTGTGTTAAAAAGGTGTGCCGTATGATTGCCAATAAGACAGCTAGCCACTAAAGTTTAAATGAAGTAAATGTCTGCAAATAAAGGCAACCGTACGGCCTTCACCAATGCGATAAACGTATAGTCGTCATATAAAGCTTAGCTCAGACATGAAAGGATATGTAAAGTCAACGTTTGGACTTCAACAATTAGCCAAATCAATACCGTATAGTAAGATGGAACCGGCAATGGCATGATAAAACAACATACGAAAAACAAAACGAGATATTAACAGATAGTTAATTTTCCATTTGTATAAATCCACATGGTTAATCGCCTTGTTGTGTTAGCTTTAATAATTGTGGAGCAACCATTTAACTATAGGGGGTATGAGTTTTTTTCTTAGTCAGAAAATATTTTACATTTTTTTTAGATTTTCGACGCGATCAATAAGATATTTTTTTCAGTATTTAACACTACAACTTATGAAAATAATTTTTTTTGTCATCTGTTTGACCAGAATAGTAGTTTTTATCAAATTGTGGATAAGAATACTTTTTTTTTAGAAAAAAAAAATAACCCCTCCCCTCCGCCTATAAGTTAAATGGTCGTTCCCTTATGACGCAAATATAAGTTACTGTCTGACGTGGAGGCAACAATATCGTCAACAATTTGAGAGGCAACAGCATTCTTAAAATCATTCAACTATTTTTAATAAAAATATACTATCGCATTGCTGCATATTTTTTTTAAGATATAATGCCTCCGCAGTGCGTCATGGTTTTGTTGTACATGTAGTTTTGATTTGTTTCCATGGAATCAATACAAAAACGGCATATTAATCCAGTTTTTGTCATTAATTATATTGTTAATTTTGTTTCAATATAAGTTTAAGTGTTTTCACAATAAAGAAAATCAAAATACCTTTTCTCAGGATTACCACAGCGAATGTTATCTTTTGCTTGAGATTCAATGGCTATTAAATTAGAATTGATCTATCGAATCAATATTATCCATTTATTTAATTACGTTCTGACTTGAACTATGTGATGTATAATAATTATAAAATTAAAAATCAAACTAAATGTTTTTATTTTGAGTATATATCGAGTGTTTACACCAATCTTGTTTATATCTGTGTGTTAAAAACATCGTTTGTTTAAAATGTCTATTTAAGAGATTCGTTAAACCTTATTGTATTTCTAAAGTTGTATTTTGACCAATTTGTAAATTATTAATATACTTGACTGGACATACAAAAGGATAGACGAGATTATTTAATATGTAATATATATCATGAATATTTCTATTTGATCAATTAGACCAAAAAAGTGTTGCCAAAACATGCAAGGGTCTTGGTGGGTACTTATAGAATATAAAATAGTGAATAACATTTAGAAAGGCCTGGATGAGAGTTTATAGAATAGAAAATACTGGACAAAACACAAAACAGAGAAAATTGGAAAGAAAAAAATAGCCTAAAAATTTAGAGAAGCACCCCCACCCCACTTTAAGGGGGCTAGCGGGTCTAAATCGTATTTTTCATTTATATAGGATATCGCTATATTTTTCTATAAATGAACTTTATCTTATACTTAATGGAAAAATAAAATAAAAAATGGGGGTTACCGTTCATTTACGCTCACAAGAAGCATACATTTTTGTAAAGGTACCTTTTTTCTGTTGAACTAATAGGAGAAACATATATATAGAGGTAATATCAAAATAAAAAAAAGAACTTAATTACAGAAATCGCTCAAATTTTACAATAGTTTAGTTTAAGTACAGATTAATTGAAAATAATAATAAAAAATATAGGTCACCGAATTGATTTTTTTGAACTATTTTTGTACCATATTATATAGTAACAACTACTAAAGGTAATAAATAAAATTTGTAATGAAAAACAAATGTTTATTATTTTGTGAAATTTTTATACCCTCGAGCCTCCTTAATTAAACCCAAATCTCTGTTTTCAATATTCTGAATATGCACTTTCTTTGACGTATCTATCGTAGTCTTAACTTGAACTTAATACATGTAATAATATCTTTAAATATTTTGTGTTAATTATTAAGTGTTTCATTTGTTTCTACAGATACAAATGTATGATTAATTTTTTTTATTATTTATCTTCACGTCCAATGCTAATGCGGCGTAAAGCAACCAACAATCAATCAATCAATCACGTCCAATGTTCACTTCCATCTTACTATTCCGTGAACATTCAGATGCGAATCCAGGGGTTTTGGAAGGAATAAGGGGGCACAGCTAGTGTCCTCAAATAAGACAAAGTTTGAAGTGAATCTAGTTAAAAGTCTGGATTATAAACCACAAATGCAGCTCAAAAAGGGGTACATGGGTCACCTCCCCCGCCACCCACAAACACTCACGTATAAATCCGCCTCTGAGATTAGTATATGGAACTCTATTTCTATATTAACAACAGGTTTACGTGAATATCGTTAAATTTGTTTATTTGATATCATTTTAGTTCAAAAAATGGATGTTAAATTGATATAACTGTTTAAATGTCACGAATGAATTGAATGGCCCTAACATGCCTAAGGCACAATGGGATTTTAAATGTCCATAAAAATTGTGTAACTATTTATAGGAAAATCATGACGGTTTAAAAAGTTATCGTAAATTGTTTACAAAAGAACACATCATTACAAAAAGTTTTTAATACGTTTTCCAGTTGTTCAAAAGTGATGGGAAATGTTCCTCATTATAATACAAAATATCACTATGAGATCACGAAAGTTCGCTTTGGTGAGTACTAAATTTGAATGTTACGCTTTCTTATTGTATATTATACTTCCGTTCTACACATGTATTTAAAAGTGTGTTAATATTCCTGAAGTATTTTGTATATACAGTCACGGTTATTTCAAACTATCTACTACAGTGTTCAATGAAATTCTATGTTTAATTTAAGCTTTTCCTTACTAAGTATATATATAATGAATGTACCGAACCATCATAAATAATGATAATCATTAATATAAGCTTTCAACATTATGTAATAAGGATTGTGTTTGTATGTTGACAATGAAAATATACTGTTAGGATATATTTCCGATGTTTACCGAATAGAGCCGTCACGTAGATTACCGAAGCATCTGTACTAAAGAGATGACACGTCCTTCGTTTGACAATACTTACGTTGTAGAACAGTTTGGCACTGGCAGATCCAAGGGGAAGGTTCCGGGTGTTGGACCCCCCCCCCCTTTTTTTTTAACGATCAATGCATTTAAATGGAACATGTGGTTGGAACCCCGACCCTTCTTTTCAAAATGGCTGGGTCGGCCCCTGAGTCACATACAAATGTATACATGTATACGCTTGAAATACTTGCAATCGTATATAAAGTTAATAACAAGCAGACAGATCTTCGGAACAATAAAAATGTATCTGTCTTAATTGGGGGTTTATGCGACTAAATAACCGCACAATTGTCTCTGCTGAACGTCATTATTTAATATAAAAAAGAAGATGTGGTATGATTGCCAATGAAACATTTCTTCACAAGAGACCAATTGACACAGAAATTAACAAATATAGGTCACCATACGGCCTTCAACAATGAACAAAGCCCATACCTCATAGTCAGATATAAAAGTCTCAGAAATGACAAATGTAAAACAATTCAAAGTAGAAAACTAACGACCTAATTTATGTACGAAAAATTCAACGAAAACAAATATTTAACACAGCAACAAACGACAACCACTAAATTACAGGCTCCTGACATGGAAATGTTTTCAGACAGTTGTAGTTGCATTTTCCCAATTTGCTTTTGTTTTTTTTATTGTATTGACTCTTGATCTTAACATGTGACAACGATACTTGTTCTCACAAGTTCTCTGTCAAAATACAAAGAAGCCAAGAAAAGATACGATATCGGAAAACAGATCAATTCTTTATATAAACTTAATATATACAAAGCGGACCAATAACAAGCTTAAGGAGGTAGACCTAGGTTAAGGGAAATAACTCTTAAAATCATCAGTACGTTTGTGTCAACCATTTTCAAAAACATATTCTAAGCTTCTAGGTTACATAGATTGTTTTTAATCTGTTTCAGGTAAATGCTTAAAAAACATTGAGGAACTTGACTTTTACAAACGCTTAACTGATTTAAAGAGTTATCTCCCTGAACCAAGGTCTACCCCCTTAAGGCCAATACAGAAGTACACGTAATAATATCTTTATTAATTAACTACAGTGTTACTATATTTTTTTTATTTCATTTCACAAGAGATAAATATTTTTACCTTGAAGTGGAACTATCCAAATTTATAATGATATATAATGATCTGATGCCGTTTCCAGGTATCTTCTGATGATTTTTCTACTCTTTCCAGTCACTTTTATGTGTTACAACTTAAATCTAGACGCAACACATAAATAGTAATGTGAAAGGTATTGCCATTGCATGTGTTATGCAAATATATTTAAATATATTTAAAAATAATGTAGGAGTTGAAAATGATACAAGTATCCATAAGCCAAATAACCAAAGAACGAAGATTTGCACAATTACAAAATGCATATGCCTGGTTCTGGTTTAAAAAAAAATGACAGTTTACAAAACATGAAAAGTGAAAGTGAACAGTAAATCGATGTGTACCATCGTGAAATATGAGGTCGTCAAGAAATGAACTTTGTGATAATCTACTCGTTTCCCAAACCTGAAATAATTCCATCGTCTGCTTTCAAAATGCCTTTTAAATGAATGGAGCCATCTTTAGCATGAAATATATGCCATACTGAACGTTTCAGCATGTTTATGGTGGCTAAATAAAAACTAAAAAAAGTCTTACAAACACCTGTTAACTTTCAGTTTGTGTTTATCGTGACTTTCGATCTAAAAACTAGAGACGTTCCGAAATCCTGTATTGGCCGGATCAGAACTCGGCCAATACAGAAAATATATTGGCCGAGTTATTCTGTATTGGCCGAGTTGACACCTTATATAACATGGGTAGTTTTCATCATATTAAGTACAATAACATTGTAGTTAATTAATATTATCCTGCAATTGGTCCGAGACCACAATTATTTCGTAGTGCATTTCTTTTAGAACATAAATGAAAATAAAAAAAATCTCACCTGCGCTTTCTCAAAGAAACTTTTACAGTGTGTTGTACTACTTTTGGAACAAATTATATCAAAATTAAAGAAAACTTCATCGGCTCTAACTCAAAATATGGACGATGTTATGTTTAGGGCATCTTGAAATCTTTTGACAGCTTCCGAAGTACTAATTTTCAACCTTTTTCAGCTGGACCAAATCACTACTTTCCTTTAAAATTCTGAACCCAAATTTTTTTACAGTGTAATGTCACCCCCTACTTGCAATTTGAGGCATTAAACATGGAGAAATAAAGGAGTAGGTCCGGTAAGGGCCGATTTCGGCCTCAATTTTCAAGTTCATCTAACGAAAGATTTTAGACACTTTCTAAACACTTAAGTGTCTATTTCAATTGATTCAATTAGTTAATGGGGAAGATTTTAACTTAATAAGTCATTTAAAACGCCCCGATTCAAGCTTAAATATGAAAAATCTATCAAATATGCCAAAGATCGTCACTTTTCAGATGATTTTTGTCAAAAATGAAAGTGGCCGCATCCGTGTTCATCCTCAACCTTTATATATGTTATGTATTATCATCAAATACAACTTACATTTCAATATTATGAATGAACACGAATGCGGCCACTTTCATTTCAGACGGAAACCGTCTAAAATTTAACTAAAATGCTACAATTGTGAAGATTTCAGTAATTTAGCATGACTTAATGATGCTAGTACCCGATGTATGTGCATTGTTTTGTCAAAAACAGCCCATATTTATGTAGCAGAAGCATTCTACTTTGCAATAAATATCCAAACGATTACATTTTCACAATTTTCTAAAACTGCTATATTTTGAGGCCAAAAAGGGGTCTTACTGAACCTACTCCTTTGGAAAAGGTATAAAAATTAATGACAAGTAACCCACTGTCAACACTAGGGACTATATTCGTGAACAAGAAAATCAAGGGACTACAATTGTGGTCTCGGACCAATTGGGTGTTCTACTAGTATACAGATGAGATACAGCCCTACAGATATCGCTATGCTGTATCTGTATACTATACAGATATCGCTTTAAAGCTCCACCCACTGCCGGACTGAGTATTATATGAACCTGCGTGACCTCAGAATGTGTATTGCAGTAGTCGCATTCCAATGACGTATTAATTGCGAATTAATAATTTCTTTTATTATCGACTCCTAGGAGTCGATATTAAGAATTGAACGATGGACAGTCAGTGCGTGAATTTTTCTTGCTACCTGATTGGAAGATATTACGAGACGTGGATAATCAAAGTTAATTGATTGGTTAGGACAATCCAAACCTAGTAAATGTCCTTCAATCCCGTAGAGTATCGGATTTGTCCTCTCTATTTTAGCAATTAGATTTTGCATGGTCATTAATCATGCATATTCATGATATTGGTACACAGGTAACTTTTATCTATAAATAGTCGAATCTTCTGGAGTTTCGTAAACAACAACGTTAAACGATATATACTACTTCATAACGTGTGACCTCACACATTTCTTTAGAGCAATAAGAATCACACCAATTGTCTGATAACATACACACATGAACAGCAGTCTTTTCTACGATGACAACTATCAATTTCAAAACTTGAATGTGTATGATTGTGTAACAAAAAACAAAAAGGTCAATTTCAGCATGCATGTTTAGTGAATGTCGAGTCTGAAGCGTACATGTAGGACAACTCGTACACTCCTGTTTCAAATTGGACAATGTTTTGTTATTTGTTTTTATTGTTGAAATAAGTTGTTATGTTAAAATAGATAAATTATTCACCTTGAGCAAAGTAATATTGTTGACCATTTGAGATTCTTTTTTTGCGAACCCGTCTTCAGCTGAATGTGTGATTACTGTATCGTATTACTACGTGACGGGCCTCAAGGGATTTCAAATCGAAAATAAATGCAAAACATGTGTTTTTGTGTCTTTCAAAACACAAATAAGATACAGAATTAATTGCAGGATAAAGACAATAACTGTTTAGTGTCTTTAAATATCAGTTGTATTTGTACTCGGCTCGAAACAGGTGTAGTAGCTCGCTAAAAGCTCGCATACACCTTGTTTCCTAGCCTCGTACACATACAGCTGATATTTAAAGACACTAACTAAAACAGTTATTGTCTATATATGACTGTTAAAGGCGTGTGTACACCTACTCAAAGTTATCCATTTGTTTGATTTTTTTGAGCTTTTGATTTTGCCCTTTGATTAAGGAATTTTCGTTTTGAATTTTCCTCGGAGTTCGGTATATTTAATATTTTACTAGTTCCATTGAATGTTGGATATGCACTGGTTTATATTTTAGTCTTTCTGTAATTTCTGTTTCATTTGATGCGTTTTTCTTTTTAACAGTTTAAAATTTTACAGGCTTTACCAAGTCATAATTGATAGCTTGAATTAAAGGGAAAATAACAGATAAGTTTGATTTAACACATAAAGATAAGTTTAATAGTTATTATAAATAATACGGTAGTGAATTTAAATGGATTAAGAACAGATGAAACGATGAAATTGTTTGATTTGATTTTTAATGGATTAAATTTAACCACTTACTTTTTGACATTATACCGCAAGGTCTTATTCTATATCAATTATCTTTCCGATGTTTGACGCACTGAGCTCAGATTTTATTCCCATACTTAGAAGAAAATTAATTTATTTCTATGGACAATCTAATTAAAATATAGACCTCTGATTTCATTATACTCAATAAGGATTGTTCTATGAACAAATATTTGTATATTTCATGTACAATGTATATGATAAATTTATAAACAATTAACATACGCATTGTTTTGCATTAACATACGCATTGTTTTGCATATTATTGAAATTTGAAGAATCTTGCTCCACGTCGTCAAACATATATATAAACCATAAGAGAAACAAAAACATTTGACTTTCGTGCGGTACAGTAATTCTCCACCATAGATAGTAACATTTTGATTCCGTAAACATTTGCCAAGCCTCGCGTTTTTATTAAGAAAATCAAACTGTCTCGAGAGAAGAAGCAAGCGTCAGCCAAACTCCATGCAGTGGTAGAATCTAAATGGAAAAAACGTAAATAAATGTGACTTTTTTGATGCACTTTGTTTCACCAATTGTTTCAAGTACAAGTGCATCATCAGTTTTTGTTTGTTATTTATTGGTTACTATTATATGATTAATTGATTCAAATATTTTTGTATTTTTACAGGCAGAATTATTATTAAGGCACACGATATCTACTAAATATGCGAGTTTTGTTTTACTGTGTTTTATTTTGACGACTTTCGTAGTTAGATGGGAAACACTTGTGACACGCATTAAAATATACAATTCAAAGGACCCAGAAAGAACTATCGAAATATATAAGCGACAAAAACAGTATTTAAGTAATCAAACAAAAATAAGTTATGAAATTTCAGAAATCAGTTCAAATAAAGTGACAGAAAAAAATAAATATGCAGATGCTAAATTGAAATTCAAAGAAAAACAGAACATAACGGAAAAATACCAAGCAAAATATTACCAAGCTGCTCCATGGGAGAGAATATATGCAAAAAAAGAAAGCAGGGACGAGCCAGAAAATTATATTTTGTCAAAGAAAAGATTCGTCAAATCGGTTAACTGTGCGAAAATCATCCGTGGAAGTACAAGTGAAATTACGAAATCTGCCGACCTAGGAAATGACTACCTAACAGTATTAAGTCCGTCCTATTACATCAGAAAAACGGAAAATTGCGATGCTTTTATAAATGGCCGAGAATATATCACTGATTCTTTGTCCAAGGAAGAAAAGGAATTCCCTTTGGCATACAGTATCCTTGTTTACAAGTCTGTCTATCAATTTGAACGTCTGCTGCGATCTATTTATAGACCTCAGAATTTTTACTGCATACATGCCGATATGAAGATGTCCGAGGACGACTATGATGCCGTTCGGTATATAATCAGCTGTTTCGATAATGTGTTTTTCTCTTCCAAAGCTTATAACGTGGCATGGGGAACATTTTCTGTTCTTGCAGCTGATTTAACTTGCATGACTAATTTGTTGAAGTACAAGTGGAAATACTTTATAAATTTGACCGGACAAGAGTTTCCATTGAAGACTAACCGGGCAATCGTCAAGATCTTGAAATCTTTTAATGGTGCTAATGATGTTCACATTGAAACAAAGTATGTATTACATAGTTTATTTGTTTTGGTACTTGTTAGATAATATAAAAAGTCTATATACAGCTAGTACTGATTCCAAATACTATGTAGGTAGTCGCTGTCAATTAAACTAGATCGAGACAATGAGACAGCTACCCTACAAGACATTTAGAGGTCACATGACGGTCTTTGACATAAGACAAGTGTCTATATATAATTATAGTTCTAGTTCATCGAAAACCCTTCTTCTACAAGTCAACACTCCCAAGTCAGGAGCCTGTAATTCCGTGGTTGTCGTTTGTTTATGTGTTATGTAACGGCCAGAAATCGCCTTTAAATTGTAGCCAACAAAAGACACAAATCAATAATAAAATTTAACAACTTGAAGATTTATTATACAATAGTTTACAAGAAGTATTACATAAATATTATTGTCAACTTAACTGTCAAAATATGAGTCCAATCTTTTATCTTTATCTGTATCCGGAAATCTTCTCGGAATCCAATCTGAATATTACGTTCACTACTAAGGTCACAATCCAGTATGATGTTGTTTGTAGAGTAAAAGTGTCAATCCAAATGCTTTGAATACAAATGTCTATCAATGTCTATGTCTGAGAGTTTAACTTTAGTGTCTGTATATATATAGTTGTCACGGAAATTTCTAGAACACTCTAGAGATGGAACGTCCTAGAAAGTTACAACGGAAGTTTCTAGTAAAATGTAGAAGTTTAAATAACGCATTTTTTTTTATTAGAATCATTCTGGAATCATTATGTAAGTCAAATGGAAAGTTCCAATCATTCTGTGATTGTTCCAGTGATTTCTAAACTGCACAGTTATAAGATTATTTTGTAAACAACTATCAGGCCATACAACACAAATTAGGCCAACATAAATAAATATAATAATTACAATATCATAACTACGCGGTATGGGCTTTGCTCATTGTTGAAAGCTGTACGGTGACCTATAGTATTTAATGTCTGTGTCATTTTGGTCTCTTGTGGACAGTTGTCTCATTGGCAATCACACCACATCTTCTTTTTTTATATAATACAGAAATCCATAAAAATATTAACTAAATATGAAGGGGAACAGCTAGTTAATACGTTGACGAAAAATACACGAAAATTTCATCTATTTTAGACAATAACATTTTGTAAATATTTGAATTTAATTTCAGTTTTTTTATGCTTAAAGTTTTCTTGTACAATAATTTGTTGATTTTTAACGCCACTTTCAATATATATATATATAGTAAACATATATGTGAATATAGATTATAAAACATACGCCGTTTTTATTCGAAGATTTAATTGATTTTCATTCGTGACTATTTTAGATTAAATTGGGAACAAAGATGGGAGAAGGCAGGACGTGTTCCGGACAAAATAACACCGTACAAAGGTTCTGTACATGTCGCAGTAAACAGAAACTTTGCACAGTTCGTTATAAGAAACGAAACTTCATTGAGACTGATGAACTGGCTTAAACGCACAGACATTCCGGACGAAATATTTTTTACAACGTTAAATCACAACCCGCATCTACGGATTCCGGGATCATTCACAGGTATGTATAAAGGTTTTAAATGGCTGAACATTAATTTCCATTTATACATGTATTTAAACTTTTGGGGAAACTTAATAACTTTTTCAAACGCAAAAAGCTTTAACGTATTAGATTTCTCATAAACTCTTATTTATATCTTCAGATCGTTTTTATAAAATAGTAAACTCACAAAAAATCCTGAACTTCGAGAAAAATTTAAAACGGAAAGTCCCTAAGCAAAAGGCAAAATCAAAAGCTCAAACACACCAAACGAATGAATAACAATTGGTACAGGTAAAGGTATATGTATAAGGACAACATAATATGCATAAAGTAAAAGAAAAGCAATTAATTTAATATAACGACGAAAACAAAAGAACCGATTTAAGAGTACTGGCAGTTACTGAAAGCTTGCTGAAAGCCCAATTTTGGTAGTTAAAATCACTATAAGCAGAGCATCCGTTTACTGATCAAGAAATATTGTATTAAATATAAATATTAATGAATTAAATAAACTCATCATAGATACCAGGATGGTATTTGCTACGGACGCCCGTTTCGTATATAAAAGATTTAGACGCATCAGTGACGCTAGAATAAAAAAAATTAAAAAGGTCAAATAAAGAACGAAGTTGAAAAGCATTAATATTCAAGTTAGATTAATTGTGAGGAGATACAATGTATACAGCAATCCAACGAAACAAAAAGTTAATCGACAACGACAGATGTCGGAAGCACATGGGGTATACCTGACTGGATTTTTTTTTACAAAATACTACAAATGTACTGGTACACTCGAGTGTGACCTACCGAATTAGATCATCACCGGGTTTGTAATTTCTTGTATACATACACGACGAGTGTCACTTGTGGAGTAAGATCTAATTATTATTTCCAAACACCTCAGGTCACCCTCAGTTTATGTAGGGTTCTAATCTAATTAAAATATAGAACAATGATAAGATCTCTTATGCAGATTTTGAAATCAGTGTTCCATTTTAATTAGATTGGATGGAGGAGTTCATGTTGCTCATTCTGAACTCTATGTTGTGTTGTGTGAATAGTTTGTCTTTTGTGCTTTTTTGTTTCTGTTTTAATTTTGGCCATGACTTTTGAATGTCCCTTTTGGTATATTTCTGACAGACATTCACCTCTCACGTGAAGCTTGTTAGAATTAAGTTGAAATACTTTTTGTAATGCTGTCATGTTTTACTGTTATACTGTCAGGTTCTACTGTTACTGTAATACTCTCATGTTCTACTGTAATACTGTCATGTTTTACTGTAATACTGTCAGGTTATACTGTAATACTCTCATGTTTTACTGTAATACTCTCATGTTTTACTGTAATACTGTCATGTGTTACTGTAATACTGTCATGTGTTACTGTAATACTGTCATGTGTTACTGTAATACTGTCATGTTTTACTGTAATACTGTCATGTTTTACTGTAATACTGTCATGTTTTACTGTAATACTGTCATGTTTTACCGTGTTTGTTTCATTCAATTATTGTAGGAGATTTAAAGAAGAAAAACAATTTCAAAAATGGTGATGTGGCGCGGTATAAGAAGTGGCATACCACTGGCTGTACTGGACAAGAACACCATGGAATTTGTATTGCTAGTGTTAAAGACCTACAAGTTTTAGAACGACGGCCAGAAATGTTTGTAAACAAACTAATCTGGGATAATGATCACTACACAATGGACTGTTTGGAAGAACTCATTTATAACAGAACTGTTGATGGTTATAATGAAAATACTCAATTTGATACTAAAGAATATTCTAATTTATATTTTGTTCGAAATGCGTTACGGCACGCTTAATAATTGTAGTTTCAATTTTCAAACTAGTATTTTTTTTGTCAATAAATGGGAATTTTATGGGAGATGTGTTCATTTTGCGCGTGTCAAATTTTATATTGATTGCCTCATAATAATGAGAAATGATAGCAAAAATCTATCTATCAACCGTTGTAATATCGGTTACCACTTCTACAGAGGATGACGATGAAGACTACTTTTCGGGACGGGCAAATATATGAATAGAAACTTTGTACTAGAACGACATGTTGATCAAGATTTTAACGAGCTAGCTCACATGGTAACAGTCCACATGCAGAAAGACGGGTAACCATTTATAGACACACTATTCCGAATTTAATACAACCAGTTTATAGCTCTTTCTACTGAATGCCGCATGTAGAGAAACAGCAAATGCCAATTTTCAAGGCTTTGTTTTGACTGGGCTTTTGATCGAACGCATGATCAACCGGGCTCGAGTACGCTACTAAGAAGCTGTTGTTTAAAGAAGTAACGTTACTCCTTCAACTACCGAAATAACAGTATAATGGATTCTCCCAACTTTACCGAAGATATGTGTAAATCAACGAATTTATAAGATTTGGTCATTGTCTGAATTTGGAATAATTTAGCAGGTACAAAGAAGTTCTGAAAAGTAAAACAATAAACGTTTTAAATTATAAATCCTTAAATGATATTTTTATGACGAATGCTTTCAGGACTGTAATGTCAATTTTTTTGTGAACAATTATGCACTGTAATGGTTCAAATAATGCATATAGAATATCAATATATATATATTAAATATTTCAAAACATAAGTCATAAAAACAGTCGTATTGACATATGTCTTAATTTTATACAAATTGATTTGACGACTCTAAACAGACTGACATTAGATCATTAGATTACGACAAAAACAAACAAAACCGATACTTCAATCCGGGAATCTGTAATGATATAGGTACAATCATCTTTAAGTTGGTGTTCTCTTGTTCTCTGATTACTGCTGGTATTGTCATCCTCAATCTCATTTTACAGGGTTAGTATTGCTTTCACATAGTGCAAATCTATTAATTAATCATTAACTTCGTATTTTATTTACCTTTAAATTCACCTTTTTTTATTCGAGCGTAACTCGTGAGTCTTCTGTAGAAATTGCGCGATTGACGTGTAAAATGTTAGGCCAGGTATCTATATTGAGTTTACTTTATAACATGTGTGCTACAAGATGTATAGATCTACATTGGAATAGATGTTAACACGTCCGTGGTATCCCAGTCAATTGGTAATATGATAAATTGTCATAACACCTAGAATTCCATGAAACTGAGTGTTCTATACTAAATAATAAACACTGAACCAGTACATGTATTTCTTGTTCAGTAGCCTGTAGTTCATTCGTTGTCTTTGGCTCATGTCCGTTATTTATTTTTTTCGAAAATCGCTATGGTATTTAAAAAGGCCGTTTGTTTCTCAACTGAATTGATTTATTGTTTTCATTTCGTTACCTTCATAACCGACTCTACGGTATAGGTTTTTCTTATTGTTGACGGCCAGTGAAGGTAGATATTATCAATATTTAAAATGATTTGGTTTTCAAAAGCTGGTCTACCAAAATAAAGAGCGAAAAATGTTGATGCAACCTGAAACTGAGGTTTTATTGGTAAAAATAAGACGTTTTGGATTACGATTCCACTGTAGAATATCTGACACTTAGTGTTTAAATGTTGTACCACTGGAGCCAAGGAGACAACACTTAATCAATAAGTATTCTTGAAATAGTGTGCATAAATAATTGTTTCAATAAAAGAAAATACAGATTGTGAAAAGTAAGCAGATCATACATTCAATATTCAATGTTATGTAATATCACAAATATTATGGAAAACAGACAAAACTTACTGCTGCAAAAACACACCATATGTTGTATTTAAAAGTTGATAGTACAACAACGATCATTACAGTTAGGTATCTGGATGTGGGAGTCCTTACTTTCTGTATTGTTTTTATTTTTTATGCCATTTTACTTTATTCTTTATATTTTTTACCCATTACTCTCTATACTTTACATATAAGCACCTTATTGTTCTTTGTCTTTTTCGTCCAGTTTTCTCTATTCTTTATATTGTTTGCCCATTTGAATCCTCACCCGTACCCTCTTACATTGGGATCACGGTGGGTAAGGTTGTCCTGAGAGAGAACGTTCTGTGCTGGTGATTCGGTCCTGACGGGGGCTGGTGGGTCCTGATTCTGTGCTTGTGGGTTCTTCTTCTTCTTCTTCTTCTTCTGATAGACAGTTACAGCTTCATTATTATTGAAGATTACGAACTGTTGCATGCGCGGAGTATATGATTAAAAAAAAAAAAATATGTTTGTTTGTTTACATTGTATCAGAACGACAATAAAACGACTGTTTTTTTGCTTAATTTTTTTCTGATACGTCATAAGTACCATGCAAAGTATATTACAACAATATTTTATTGCAAAAGTCGTGCAAGTTCGTTAAAAGAAACTGTCCTGACGCTGTGCTGGTGATGAGAAGAACGGTCCTGGTTCTGTGCCTTTATATTTTAGTCAAATGTGGCAAATATTCAAGATAATTGATGCTTAACTGTAATTGACTAATTAGCTGTTATCTGTTTTCTTAAAATTAACATTATTGTGAATCTGTTTGCTGCAATTATGAAAAAAAGAACCCATAATTTTTGAATTGACTGTTTTCTGTTTTTCTTATTTAAAATTATTTAAACAGCTGTTATCGGTAATCAACATTTTAATGTACTGAAATTATAAACAAAACAGACATACAATACTTACAAATATTCTTCTTACCAGCACACTTGGTACAATTAAAAACCTGATAATAAATTGTTCAAATAAGGCCTTCGAAAATAGTGGAATAAATTACTTTTGGAGTGTCAAGAACTCGTTGGAAGTACTTGATAAATTGCATGCTTATATTGGTGATTTTGAATCTGTTCAAAGTTTTGATTTTTCTACCCTGTATACCACATTGCCTCACATTCTCATTAAGAAAAAATTCACACACCTAATTAAATGGGCATTCAAAAAATCAGAATGTGAATATATATGTTCAAACTCTTTTAGGTCATTTTTTAGTAGCAATAAACAAAAAAACTATGTTAATTGGACATGCTTTGATACTATATATGCCCTTGAATTTTTACTAGATAACATTTTTGTTCGCTTTGGGGATTCCGTATATCGTCAGATTATCGGAATTCCAATGGGGACTAACTGTGCACCACTTATTGCGGACCTGTTTTTGTATTGTTATGAGTTACAATTTATGACAAAAATAAGCAAAGACCCATCGAAACAACATCTGATAAACAAATTTAATAATACTTTTAGATATTTGGATGATATTTGGCTCTCAATAATGACGACTTCAGTATGTATATTAATGAAATTTATCCTGTTGAACTTACTTTAAATAAAGCTAATACTAACAATGACCACTGCCCTTTTCTCGATCTTGATATCTATACCACTAATGGAAAGCTGAATACTAAAATTTATGATAAAAGGGATGATTTTTCATTTCCTATCGTTAATTATCCGTTTTTAGATGGTGACGTTCCCTTGTCACCATCTTACGGTGTTTATATATCTTAACTTGTACGATTCGCTCGTGTATGTAACAATGTTTTAGATTTTAACGAGAGAAATTTATGTATTACTGAAAAATTATTACACCAGGGTTTTCGATATCACAAACTAGTCAAAACATTTACTAAATTTTATCATCGGTATAAAGACATCATTCGTAAATATAGCTCAACATGCAGACTTCTAATACGTTCAGGTATTTCACATCCAATTTTTTATGGAAATATTCTTTATAAAGCACAAAGGTGTCAGTATTCACCTCAGAAACTTACAAAACCTTTGAATAGACTTATTAAGAAGGGATATAATTACGATACTGTTGTCAAGTCATTAAAGATTGCATATTTTGGCGTTAATATTGAGTCACTGATAAGGTCTTTGCATCGGAACTAAACACATTTATTCTAAAAACAGTTGTTGGCATGACACGGGTTATGTTCTTCTCATATATGTTATGATGGTATGATACTAAACCCCTAACGGGAAGGATTGTGCCTGATGTTCATATGATGAAATCATAATCTTTCAGTCAGTTTAATTGAAGTCTGGAGCTGGCATGTCAGTTAACTGCTAGTAGTCTGTTGTTATTTATGTATTATTGTCATTTTGTTTATTTTCTTTGGTTACATCTTCTGACATCAGACTCGGACTTCTCTTGAACTGAATTTTAATGTGCGTATTGTTATGCGTTTACTTTTCTACATTGGTTAGAGGTATGGGGGAGGGTTGAGATCTCACAAACAAGTTTAACCCAGCCGCAATTTTGCGCCTGTCCCAAGTCAGGAGTCTCTGGCCTTTGTTAGTCTTGTATTATTTTAATTTTAGTTTCTTGTGTACAATTTGGAAATTAGTATGGCGTTCATTATCACTGGACTAGTATATATTTGTTTAGGGGCCAGCTGAGGGACGCCTCCGGGTGCGGGAGTTTCTCGCTGCATTGAAGACCTGTTGGTGACCCTCTGCTGTTGTTTTTTATTTGGTCGGGTTGTTGTCTCTTTGACACATTCCCCATTTCCATTCTCAATTTTAAATCTAAGAGTCGCATGACTTGGACCTGGCGCTAAAATGCTTGGGGATTTAACATGTTTTGTACAAATCAAAAACAAACAAAGTTGATCAAGGCAAACAATCAGACTCAGGTGAGCCTGATCACTTCTTAGATGAGTTTGGATAATGAATACAGTGTAATCTAAACATCCTGAATATTTTTTCTTTGACAAATTTGTATGATACTGTAGATACTTTTCTTTTTATTCAACCAAATGAAACTTAGCCTTGTTTCTGTGCGTTAGAATCATGTGTCTTCAGCAGCTACAATCAGATTTCTTTGTAAACAAGTTAGTAGATAGATATAGGAAGATGTGGTGTGAGTGCCAATGAGACAACTCTCCATACAAATAACAATTTAAAAAGTAAACCATTATAGGTTAAAGTACGGCCTTCAACACGGAGCCTGCTAAAAGGATGACTAGTCTATTATAGTATTGCGGTTTTTTTACGTTTTTAAAGGGTTTTTTTTTGGGGGGGGGGAGGGGGAGTTGAGGAGGGGTTGGTTTGATGGAGTTGCGAGCGGTGTGTGGAACGCATATTTAACTGAATAAACCAGTTAAACCTTAATGTCAATAAAGGTTCCCCTCTTATAAACGTCGCTTTACTTTAAGCACCTTTTAAAACTGTTTAAGTTAACATATTATGTAAAGAATCATCAATTCAACATAGAGACATTTTCAAATGTTATTGGACGGAAGATGTTGCTCATTTGTGTTATATAAGTTACTATTATTTGAAAACGCTTATAAAACAGCCAAATCATGGATGAACTAAAGTAAAAATAGGAGTCACAGATCCGATTGAATACAATTATCAGCCAAATTTTATTGATATTGTAAGATTTGGCTCAAATATGATAAACTTTTTACCCCAAATCACCAGCACCGTATCAGGACCCACCAACACAATGACAGGACCCACCAGCACAGTATCAGGACATAAATAAACTGAGAAAATGCAAAATTTTCTTAAATTGCACGGGTTTTTCACAAAATAATTTTGTCTTTTGGATTTGAGTATAGAAAGCGGACTTCATGAGCATTTTTGTTTTATTCTCCAGTTCTAGATTTTCTGAAAATGAGCACTTTTGTGTTAGTACGCTTACTGAAACAGTTTAGAGGGTCAATTTTTTAATGGTTTGCTTATGAACCCATTAGAAACAAAATTGAAAAATCTCAACTGTTTCCTTACATTTTTTTATGAGAGAAAACGTCAAAAATCATCATTTTCGTCTTTGTTTACATTTTTTCAATGATCACCAGCACCAGTCAGGACCGAATCACCAGCACAGATTGTTTTCTCGCAGGACAACCTTACCCACCGTGGGGATATTATGGATAAGTTCCGAAAGGCCTGTAGTGTATAACAACTATCAAGGCCTTTCATAGGGATGTTATTGACTGGTTCCGAAGGCCTGTAGTATAGCAACTATCCTTACATTTGGATATTATGGACAGCTTCCTAAAGGCCTGTACTATAACAAACTTTCAATTACATGATTGTACTGACATAATCTGAAAGATTAACTAGCTAATTCCAAGCCAATGCAATTAAATAACTATGACGTTTATGAACGTTGATGAATCAAAGACTTAATTTAAGATGCCCCTTGCTACTTGTGGTTTATTGTATACAGACTTAATTGTTGCATAATATTTTTTTGCGAAAGGTTTATTAAGTTTGATGTAGTATGACACAAAGTTGATTACATCTGTTAACCCATCTACGTGGGAGGATGTCATAACGAAAACGGAACTAATGAATCTTTCCTTGAAGGTAATAGTTGTGAGCATGTCTGTGTTTTTTTACCGCTATAATAGGTGATAGATTTTATTTGGGGTTTGGACTTCAAAACACAATTTAAACGAGTATATTTAGGATCTCAAGAAAAACTTAAATTTAAGTCAGATGAATAACGTTTTTTATTATTTGATCAGAACAATAGCTGATGCTGATGTGTGGTTTGCTCTGCAAGTTTTTATTATCGTTCACTCTTTCTTGTGAAGCGATTTGTTAATATAAACAAGAAGATGTGGTATGAGTGCCAATGAGACAACTCTCCATTCATCACAATGTATAAAAACTTAACAATTATTGGTCAAAGTACGGCGTTCAACACAAGTTGGTTATTTTATTTTTTTGCATTTAAAATCATTTAGTTTGCTGTCATTGACTTTGTTTTGTATACTTCTGTTTATAACCTCTTTCGTATCTTCATTCTTATTTTTCTAATTGAAAAGTCGAAGTGTCAACATTGTGACAACTAGCTCATAATTTCACTATGTGTTTTCTTTTAAAAAGATCATAAATAAAACCTAAGCAGGATTCCAAATTGTATCATATTTAAGCTAAGTATTTACTACTGAAAGCTTTAGAAGCGCCATATATCAGCGTGTCTTTTATAAACAATACTTCCTTATTCAGTAATTTTCCACCTGAAATATCTAATAATACGCGTCAATTATAATTCCCTGGACAAGACTACTTTATTTAATAGAGGATCAGTGTTCCTAATTTCCTCCTAATTAAATAGAAAGGTTTTGTAGGATTTAAACATCACTTATAAGGCATCCTTTCATTAAATCTCTGTAGCCCGCAGCAAATTCCCACTAAGTATTCCTCAAACTAATTTAAAAATGGTGTTGACATTAATAACGCCATTTAGCTTGTGGAAAGACATTCTTTTTTATAAGACCTCGATACAGGGCTTAAAAGGTTTAATAAAAAAAATTGGAGTTCAGAAGTACTAATACAAAAGAAAGGAAAAGAAAAGGATGTGGTATGATTGCCAATGAGACAACTAATTAACAAAAGTTCAAATGAAACAATTAGAGGCAACCGTACTGTTTTCAACAACGCAGGAACAAAATATATCGTATGATCGGCTAAAAAAGGCCCAATTCATGCAATAGTTCGTATGGTAGAGTTTTGGCGTCGACTTTTACATGGACAAACGAGACGATTTTAATTTTGAAAGAACCAATTTCCCCCACCTTAGAAGCAATATATCAGATTCACCTAGATATGAGATATACAATTCCGAACTCATTCGGTATTCAAGAGCTTGCAGCTCCTACTAAGAATTTGTAAAACGTCACCAGTGTCTGAACAGAAAGTTGATTAACCAGGTGTAATATAATAATGTCAAAGAACGTCTCGTCCTTTTTCTAAACAAGTTCACCAGAAGGTACCAATACCTTGTTGATAAATATTCCGTATCAACAAATAATACACGGTGATCTTGAAGTATAAGTTTTGGGTACTGACGTTGTTTATTTTTGTCTTTATGCATGAATACTACTTTTACTGTTAAGATTGTTTTTGGTGATATCCGTTTGTCGTGAATCTGTACTTTTACATCCTATCATTGTGTTATTGTTCTGTGATAAAAATATTCTTTAGATTCTTGTCTGTCGTTTTTTGTTTATGTGGTTTGTCTATATGACTTTTTGTGTTTCTTTGATACACATTACGTGGCTCTGTGCTCATACATCTAGTCATTGTTTTATTGTGCTATGGCAAATTGTTGTTTTCTTGTCTTTCATTTTTGCTAATGTGCTTTGTCTATATACTTTATTGTGCTACTTTGTTACATATTTGTTTGTTTATATAGTGATTAAGAATAACACAATGTTGACTACTAAACCCCTTTTTTACATTTTTACTTATTATGTCTGTCTGTTCACACATCGTTGTCAGTATAATAGAATTTGATGCGACTGGCCTACAAGTGAGAGATTTAAATACCTTGAACACCAGTTTTAATTTACCATTTTCTCCATTAAAAATGCCTGTACTAAGTCAGGAATATAACAGTTGTTATCCATTCGTTTGAGGTGTTTGATCTTTTGATTTGTGTCGGGACTTTACGTTTTAAATTTTCCTTTATTGTTCTCCATAAGCCTGAAATATCAATTACAAGTCACATATTTGTAGTTTATATATTAGTTTCGCCTCTAGGGTTCGCAATTGTCGGGTCAATTGCTATGATTACCTATACACATGTAAGAATATTTTTCATCTTGCATCCTTTTTACTTCTAGGAAATATCTTTGGTTAAAAGCAAACACGCGGAGACCCTGTATTTTGGTACGGGGTTGTAGTTGGCGTGTTTTATTTTAACGAACCGTTATACGGTTTGTTGTTGTGATACGTCCCATTACAAAAACAACACAGCTAAGGAGCTTTGCTCTAGATTCATTTAGAATTTAATGACTCAATATATATCGTATTAGGTCACTAGCACACAAGTTACTAATAATATGCGAGTAGTTTTATCTAACCACAATACACGATTTATTTCAAAGTATCAGGGTCATTGTGACATTAGAGGTCAACAACATTTAAATATTCAATCGTACCAAACTGATACATTTGATCAAGAGTAAAAACTAAAGACATATTCAATTCTACGAGATCAAGACTTTTTTTTTTTATTTTTCAATTTGAAGTTAGTACAAACGCCATAGTTTATACCTTGTATTTGATTATTAAAAGTCAAACTTCGACAGAAATCTTCACAGACAAGCCTTATAAAAACAAAGGCCAAACTTCGATTTATATAAGATATATAACGTAAATGTATGCCTTGAATGGAGTGTAGTCACATTGATACTCATACTGATCTTCTTATATCGATGTGTAGGGTACTATTGGTAAGGCCTTCAAACATAAACTTAAACTACCGGTTAACCGGTTAATCGGTCGAACGATTATACGAATAACCGGTTAGGCAAAAGTGTACGATTTGGCAACACTAGTAAAAAGGTTATACCATTTCACTTGGAATGGATTTAAAGATGCGTAATATACTTGTTTTCTTCTTTATCAACGATTTCGTTGATTTTTTTGGTTAGGTCTAGTGAAGTTGTCATTACCCTAATACAAGAGGCAACTTGTCCTCTATCGAATTTCTGAACATCAAAAAAATCGGAAACTGATTAGACTTTAAGATTGATTGTGTTGATACTGAAACCCAATACCAAATGTAAAGAATAAATGTTAAGAAATAATTCTGTCATGCAATGGTCTATGTCCAGATTAAAATGGATATTCATTATATTTGTTAATATCATTAAAATTGGTATGAACCTAGTAAACATTTCATCTGTTTTGTTTCGAAACCTTTCATGCAGTGAACAAGTGGAAAACGTTTGTATGAATTTGCATTTAATAGCTAATTCAAAAATAGCGTTGATATATTGCTATTATTCTGTGGTTTCTATTCATTTCAAGTTCCTTTAACTGCCGGTAAATGTCATGTCCTGTCAAGTAAACAGAACAACTGACATTTAATTAACAAATAATACGGGACTATCGGAAGAAATCCTTCAATCGACAATCGATTTGTCAGTAGTGTCACATATAAATCAAAGGAAGTGAGACAAATGCTAATCAGCTTTCCTCCCTTTGTGTCATTTTGCAAATATGATAAGAAATTGTGACATTCTGTTTCCTAAACATACAATGCAATCGCAAATGTTTATGTATAGACGATATAATTTAAGATAAAATTGAGAACGAAAATGGTGAATGTGTCAAAGAGACAACAATCCGACTAAAGAGCAGACAACATCCGAAAGCCACCAATGGGTCTTCAATGCAGCGAGAAACTCCCGCACCCGGAGGAATCCTTCAGCTGGCCCCTAAACAAATATTATATTAGTTCAGTGATAAGAACCTCCGTGATATAATGTATATGAGAAAATATCTGAAAAAGTCTAATTTCCTTGTCCCGTCTTTCACCAGCAATTTTTTTTATTCAGACATCTTTTTGGAACATTTTAAGTTTCAGTATTAACTAGAGTATATAATGCACCAACTGCACCAAATTAAACATTCTTTTTAATATTGCTTCTTATAAAAAAATTATAATTCAAAGGGTCAACCCCCAAAAAAATCATGTTGTCCCCTGTTATTTTCTGAAAATTAAATCATTCAAAGATTATCTAAATTAAGTAAACGGCCTTCCAATTTTCACAAATATGATAGATTATATAAAACACTTCTCCATTACTAGTCTGATTTTGTTATAACTAAAGCATGTAAGAAAATTTTGCATTTTTAAAGGTGTTTTAAATGTTGTCCCCAGGGGAAGTTTCTTTCCTGTTACCGCTGTTTTTTTTTCACCTGTGGACAAGTTTGAAAGTTCAAAGTTGTATTTCTTTTAATGCAATGTGAAGAGCATCATTTCTTGAATGTATGACTCCTCATGTTTAGGTGAATAGCAGCCAATTTGAAAAATCTGAACTCCCCAAAGATTAGAATTTGGAGAAAATAGTTTTGTTGTTCTCTCCTGTTACGGCCTTTTTGTGTACCTTCTGGGAATATTTCATTGTCAGCACTATACCAGTACATGTGTTTTTATAGTATCTTATCAAATTGATATGTAAATGGAAGTAAACTTCTACACAGTTCGAGTAAATGAACAAAAAGTACTGCGTAATTCCTTTCTGTTACGTTCTGTCATGTTACTTGAAAAAAAGTAACAGCATAACCATAATCAGTAACAGGAAGGATGTTCAAGACAATTTCACTGATGAATCAAAACGTTAATCTACTATATGCCAACCATTTCATTTAATGTAAGTTATCATCACCATATTAAATAAATTTCAAAATAATATACAGTCATTGAATGAAAAAAATCGTTTTTTTTTGCTTTTGATAACAGCAGAGAACATTGTGCAATTCTAGTATGGTAGATAGTAACAGATAGGAATTTATTTTAGAATTTTTCATTACCAAGGCAGATTTTTTATCTTGCAAATACAGTTTCAAAGGATAAATGACATTGTTTGCGGTTATCTTCCAATTGTGACCAATCTGAAAAGATGTATTTTCTTAAACTATAAAATAAAGCATTTTTTTGTGAAAAAAATCCTTTCTGTTACCAACTCTGTCCTGTTACCGTTGTCCTGTTACTCAAGATTCTTTCATGTTACCAACATATCTGACTATATTTAAGTATATTTCTAAACCTTTCGTATTGCAATTGCTAAAATCAATAATTGGCATTTGATAAACTATTGCAGGATATACTAATAAACCACAAATAGTGTCTTAAACTTATGCCTTATTCCTATTAAAAGCTTTTTAAAATTGATTCACTTTGGTAACAGGAAATAACTGGATTTTTTGTGTACCATTTTTAAAATTGCCATTGTTTCCACATTAAACAATTGTTTGAATTACAGACAACAGTTTCTAGATTCTCAATGTGTGTTCTTCGATTTGTGCTATTAAAATACCGGGTGTAAAGACATTTTTTTTGTGTTTTTCTTATTGCCAAAAATTAGACTTTTTTAGATATTGTCTCATTTATAACAATTTCATTTGAATAAAAACACATTGTCAAAATTACAACTTGAATGAAAAGCTCCGATCTAGTAGTCTGTTGTTAGTTTTGTATGATTGTCATTTTGTTTATTTTCTTTTGTTTGATATTCTGATATCGGACTCGGACTTCTCTTTAACTGAATTTTACTGTACGTATTGTTGTGCGTTTATTTTTCTACATTGGCTATTGTTAAAATATATATATGCCAAATCTCCTGAGCTTATATATTTTTTTGAATATATACCAAGGGGGAGGGGGTGAACGTCCCTCTTGATTAGAAATTTATTTTTCGACTCGTTCCAGTCGACAATTCGGGGCCTCGGTAATATCGTGGTAGCGTGTTCGCCTCGAATGTTGGAGGGTTGTCAAACCCTGACCGAGTCAAACCAAAGACATGAAAATCGGTAATTGATACTTCTCCACTGAGCACGTGGGATTAAGGAGTAAGAGCAAATACTGAATTAAAACTAAAATAATGTGTCCAGGTAAGATAAATTGTCTTGAACGGTTACCTTGTGAACAATTTGGCTCAGAGTGTCGGTATTGTACAATAGTTATCAAAGGTACCAGGATTATAATTTTGTACGCCAGACGCGCGTTTCGTCTACATAAGACTCATCAGTGACGCTCATATCAAAATATTTATTAAACCAAACAAGTAAAAAGTTGAAGAGCATTGAGGATCCAAAATTCCAAAAAGTTGTGCCAAATACGGCTAAGGTAATCTATGCCTGGGATAAGAAAATCCTTAGTTTTCGAAGTAGGGTTAGTATTAAGATTTCATTAATATTTTCTCGTCATGAATTCGAATAAGCATATTATTAGTAATTTGACACTGGAAGTTATGTATTCACTCATACATCCTCGGCAATACATATTTAGTTTTATAGTTTTCTGCAAATAAGCCCCATTCCCATTTTAAAATTGTTGGATCCTTCTCTTCCTTCATTATAAAAAAGTCTTAAAACTGATGTACTACATGTTCATTAGCAGATACTATCATCAATTGAGTCAGTATGCTTCGAATTTAACTTTTTGTATAAATGCGCCTTTAATATTGCTAGGGAATGATAAAAATTGTGTCAGTATGCTTCAAATTAAAAACTAACTGTATAAGTACATCTGTCATATATAACTGGTTATTGCATTGTCATTCCTTGAGAATTTCCTGAGACTGTAACTATAGATATGATTTATTTATTTAATATTGACATTTAATTTCCTGTAAATACATGTAGAACGATCCCCTTCCTTAGTGCAGCTTGGTCAACTAAACCAATATTCTGTATTGCAGCAATACATTATACCTGTAGATAACTTATTTTTAACGAGATAGCACATCCTAATTTTTAAGGAGACGCCAGGAAATTCAGATACGCTCCGGGTACACTTATCGATTTTTTAAATACACTTATTCTAAAGGTTACGAATTAAACACTATAATTAGATCTTTGAATATTGTTTTTGTTGGTATTAATATTTGTTTTGTTGTCGGTAAATTAAAATCAAATTAAAAATCAGCTTTTTTTTTATATATATAAGCACGTTCATGGCTCTACAATCTATCGATACCAGTAGCTTTGCATTGCATAAGGTCATATTTTTCTCTGACTGTTAATGACGCCTTTTACTAAATCCATTGAATGTGAATGTTGGATGTGTACTGATTGATATGTAAATCTTATATGCATAATTATTTAATAAGTTTTTATAGCTGTACTTGGTGTTTTTTGTTTTGGTGATGTATGCGTACTCTGTGACGACTACAATGTGTTTTTGTAAGATGTTTTTTCTGCTTTGTTTTGATTTGATGAGTTAAGACCTTTACAATTGTTAATAGTTTGTTCTTATGTTGTATTGTGACACTACTGATGAGGGTTAGGCGCCCTCAACATGTTTAAGTCCGCCACATTGTATGTATATTCCTGTATACATCAGGAGCCAGTAATTCAGTGGTTGTCGTTTGTTACTGTTTTTCATTTTTTTCTTCGTTCATTTTACTTGTACATTAATTAGGTCGTTAGATTTCTCGTTTGAATTGTTTTACATTTGTCATTTCAGGGCCTTTTACATGTTTTATTACTTACTATGCGTTTTGGCCTCAATTCATTGTTGAAGGCATTCGGTGACCTATAGCTGTTAAAGTATGCGTCATTTGGTTTCTTGTAAAGAGTTGTCATCATGGCAATCATATCACTTTTTCTTTTTTATAATTTTCCGCCAAGCTTATAACAAAATATTATGATCTTTCTTTGAGCCAGATAATTGAGAATTCTGTAGTATGTAAAGGCGATAATTCACTTAACTTAAGAAATGTAGTAACAATGCTCCATTGATCACAGGAAACACACATACATATGTAGGACTCTAAAGTGTGATGGTCTCTACGCTAAAGTACGATGATGTCTTACGCTAAAGTGCGATGGTCTACGCTAAAGTGCGATGGTCTACGCTAAAGTACGATGATGTCTTACGCTAAAGTGCGATGGTCTCTACGCTAAAGTACGATGATGTCTTACGCTAAAGTGCGATGGTCTACGCTAAAGTACGATGATGTCTTACGCTAAAATGCGATGGTCTCTACGCGAAAGTACGATGATGTCTTACGCTAAAGTGCGATGGTTGTTTTTCTTGCTAAAGTACGATGGTAAATCTCGCTAAAGATGGACCTAACGGGTAATGTAAAAGGACTTAAAACACGCATGTTAATAAATAGTCTTTTTTCAAAAGCTAGTATGCTAAGGTTTTATAACATATGTGATAGACTCTATAATTACCGGTAGACTTAATTAGATTGTTTTTAAATGAAGAAGAACAACCACGTAATAATTGCTAAAATGGTAATGTAGGTGCGACAAAATATACCCTGTATATGATTTTTGTTTTAATTCGTGCCGGTGTTATATAGCCATTCTTCCCCCATGCCAGTTTTTTCCCCGGGGGAAAGACTGGCATGAGCCAATGTTTCCCCGGGGAGATTTTGGATTATTGTCATTCTTCCCCTGCGGAAAGTTGACAATACGTATACATATAGTAACTTTTCCCCCATGCCAATCTCCCCCCCCCCCCATGATATAGATTTCAATATATGTACAGACCTTCTAAAATTCAAACTGACCATTATTCCGTGCGTTCATCGTGTATCGTGCGTGTTGCGTGCGTGCATCGTGCGTGCATCGTGCGTGTACCAATCGTGCGTTCATCATTCATCGTTCCGTGTATTTTCCGTGTAACGTGCGTGCATCGTGTATTCTTAATCGTGTATCGTGCGTGTATCGTGCGTGTATCGTGCGTGTATCGTGCGCTCATCAAACATTCATTCTTAACCGTGTATCGTGCGTGTATCGTGCGTTCATCAATCATTCATTCTTAACCGTGCGTTCGTCAATCGTGTATAATTGTGTAGATCAGATAACGTGCATTTGTGAAACGTTCATCTCTAATTGTGTAACGTTCATACATTGCGGTTTTTATATGATAGTCGGTTATAGAGCGGTTAAAGTATATGTATATATATATATAATATATATGTATGTTCCGACTTTAAATAAAATTTACAGTCATAATTACTTTCTTGTAGACTCTTAATTAACTTCATCGTACATAACGTTCATACAGATTCATGACTTTTTGTGTAAATATTTTATCATCTGTAAAGATTTTGTGGTTATTCGGTGAATCTTGGCTGGGACTGACACATTTTGATATAATGATACATGTTGTACGTACAAACAATAACATGATATTGACATTTCTACGACAGAAGAGTTAAAGTTGGAATATCTATTCAACTGAGCGAAAATGGACTTAAAAATATACTACTGGCCAACTGGTATTTGTTAAAAATATTCTGTCAATTAAAAACAAATGTGTTTTTGCAAAATTTAAATGTGGGGTAGCTCCACTAAAAAAATAGAAACTGGAAAGTATGAAAGAAAAGAAGTCCACGAGATGACATGTGTTGTAGCTCTACTATTGAAAATGAACTTCATGTCATTCTAAAATACCCATTATAGTATAGTATTATACATTTAAATGAACATTTTAACCCGCGGCTATAATTATCAGATAGCGAAAATTTAATATTTTTATTTAATAACGTCAATGTTGCTGCTATAGTCGTCAAAAACACCAACAATATTTTATTGAAAAGAAACTATACAAATCATTCGTTGTAAATCCTCGGTAGATTATAATTCTTCGCTTATTTGGCAAATTCCTATGCTACTAAGATATTTCGAAATATTTAAGTTTTGATAAAAAATATATTATAAATATCATTTTTGTCTTAGTTTCTGATGGTCACATGCACGTTATGTTATTTCATTGAGAAAATACAATATACAAGATTGTCGGGTAAATGTGGATTGCTGATTAAAATGTTAAATGTCAAACATGAATTAACAAATTAAACTGAGGCGAATTAACATGAATATGTATATTCTCTTCAACAGTGTTTGAATTCTCTGTTCTGAATTTCATTTAAACTAACCTCAAATGTTTTGTGGAAAATTGAATAAAAATAAACATTACATGTATTTGAAGGCAATATTTTAATTAAACAAATATAAGATCACGCAAATATATCATGTATTATTTTAAATTGAGGAACTTTTAAAACTTGAAATTGGATTTACAAGTTTAAGATATAATCTTGTTTTTTTTTTGTTTTTTTTTTGTGTTTTTTTTTTTATAAATTAGTTAAATATATGGTATTATCATAACAAGTCTTTACTTGAATGGAATAAACATGGAACACTTTCACGGATTCATTTTTCATTGTGTTCATGGTTGCCTATCAATGACACCGTTTTTAATGTATGTCTAAAAGATTATTATCAGAAAAATAATTCACAATAGTACGTTGTTACTGACTAGGTTGGTCCCCTCCGTAAAACATTCAGTATGCCTTCGGAACATACAAATATTAAGGTATTGTCAAGAATTTCAATAACGGCCGGGAAACAAACTAGTTGTTAACCTTCTATGATTATTAAAGAATGACGGATGTTGGTTTTTTTTTCGGTACGTCTTAACACAGAATAGAAGGAGTGCTGTTATATGTATTATTTTTATATATCGTGTTAGAGATTGATATTTAATGCATAAATTTCAAATTTACAGAAAAATAATCATAAATAAACGAGATATTCAACATTATTTAGACACGTGCCGGTTTTTCTTTGATATGCCGAAAATCAATGAACCGTTTGACACGTGCCAAATAACATATATATATATATAGCAACTGAATGACGATCTTTTTTATTTTAAGTGATTGAAACGATTGTATCGAAAAGATTTATGCTTCTAATATTTAATTGATGTGTTGTTCTTATTTAAAATGATGAAAAGGACAAATAATTTTGCTGTTGTTTCATTTCTTTTGCAACAAAATTGTTTCCCATAGGAGCACGACTTTTATGTGCGCCAACTTATAAATAAGAGTGTGGTCAGCTTGTTAAAATGTTTATGTAAGATATACGGAGACAAAAGGAATATATATATTTATAAGTGTTTTGTTTTTATTTTAATTCCGACAAAGATGCGTGTAAATACAAATGGTTTCACTAAAAATATGAGTAAATTCCGAAAACCATCATAAGAAACAACTATGTTAAGTTTCATGAAATGGATACACGGTTCTCAAGTTACAGTGCGACATGCGGACGGACGGACGCCGGACATTTGTATACCATAAAACGTCCCGTCAAAATGTTGACGGGCGTATAAAAAAGCGTAGTGCGCCCGTATGTCAGAAAGAAATCTGATTTGTATGTTTTTTGTCGAGTCTTCGACTTTAGTCGAAAAAGCGAGACTAAGCGATTCTACATTTCGTCGGCGTCTTTGAAAATTTAATGACCGTTTCTTAAACTATCCTGGATTTCTATTAAACTTGGACAGAAGCTTGTTAATAATCATAAGATAGTATCAAGAAGTTTTAAAACACTTATTAGATTCATAAACTGTCCTGGTTTATTTTTATCAAACTTGGACAGAAGCTTTTTTCAATCAAAAAATAGTATCAACAGGAATATTTTATTGATTTATTTCCTCATTTTTTTTTAACAAATTGTCTGTTTAACATATTGTATGAGATAATTTATGAAATAATTACTGTGGTGTGTTCATTACTCACTGTTGAAGGCCGTGGGGAGAAAAATTCTGTGTCATTTTATTTCTTGCGATGAGTTGTCTCATCCCCAATCATACCACATCTTTTTCTTGTTATCAAAACTTCAACACGTATTTTCAAAAACTTAAAAAACGATTGTACGAATATGTATTGAAACCTCGTAACCAGCTTTAACATGTTCATGTGTGGTCAAGTATCGTTTGCAAATATTTAAAACACGTATTCAAAATAGCGATTATCTGGAAACAACAAAGTATTAATACCAGAATTTGTGAAAACGCTCCACGAACAACTCAAGCTGACTACTTTGGCGCAATGGAGTGCGATGGTTTATAAAACGCGGGATTTCTTAATTAAAGTCTACATATGTGCAAGTATTATGAGCAGTATATTTGTTTCAATGTCAGTATATAAAGCATTTTTTTTTAATTTGTTTTTTTAGGAATGCACCCAATTGCACCTTTTCATTTAAGATATATTTCCGTGACGTAACCTCGAAAGATTAGTCACATCACTAAAAACAATAAGGGAAATGAAACTTCTTCTCGCATGTTGCACTTTGGGTAATAGTTCTCTTCGACAAAATACTGCCTTGAACTCAATTTTGGTATAAATATAAAGAAGCCAAAATTTGGTTCTGAATTTTTATGTATATTTTTGTAAACTCTAAAAGCTAGGTAGCATATCCCTTAATTGATATATGCTCTTAAATTCGACAATGTTTAGAGACAGTGCTAGGGCTCAGTGTTAGAAAGTCAAGGTCGCTAAACTCTCATTACCGGTTTAGAGATTTTCTGAAAATACAATGGCTTTTGCCTTATTCGAAACAAAAACATTAGCAAATATAACTGGTGGCCTTCGGCTGTCAATTGTTCTTTTCGGGTTGTTGTCTCTTTGACACATTCCCGATTTTCATTCTTAATTTTAAAATAACTAAAAATACTATATACAATTGTCAGTTCAAAATACATTTAAGAAGTCAGTGCGTTGATACATGTTATATTCTACTGAATTTACTATATCCGTTATTATTACGTAATATATATATTATATAAGTCCTGTGTCCAGGTGGAAATAACGGGCCGTAATAACAATATGTGATTTGTATGTCAGGTGAAAGTGACAACGGGTGGTATGTATACTAAAATGTTTATCGTCTTCCATTATACATGAGGGTGTGAATGGGGGTTTATAGAAGGAAATTATAGACAAAAAAATAAAGAATACAAAAAATAACCAGACAAATAGAAAAGAAAATGATGAGTTGCTAGAATATATGGAATAAAGAATGATCGGCAAAAGGTAAAACGAATTATAAAACAAATTGCCTAAAAATATAGAATACAGAAATACTGAATCCCCATTCAGACCCTCATGATCTGACATTTAAAGCTTTAGGACATTTATGGGCATGCGATACAGTTTTAGACCGACAGTGATTTTTTTTACAAAATCAATTTGTACATGTGTATATGTGCTAAAAATTATATTTTCATGTGCTAAATTTAAAAGACAAATGGGTTTGAATTATTCGACATTTACTTAATATTTCGGTTTCTTGGACATTTCTGTCCTTTGAGCAGACACCCTTAACATTTTATGTTTCAAAATATAAAGATATGCAGATTTCGGTAAAGAGATAAGGAATATCTTCGTTACAAAATTGGGTTCTTCCTACATTTGTGTAACAATTCTTTGTTAATAATTGATTTTTGTTAAAAGAAATTGATTTAAGAATAAACGGTATTTTTGTTGAATATTTATCTAGTTAAAAAAAGTCGTTAATTTTTTTCATAATAGTTGGAACAAAAATCTCCATACGGTATCGAGCCAAATTTCTAAAAAGAAGGGAAATATGCTCTTAAGCTAATGGTTAAATCTCGAAAAAAATTTAAAATGCTAAAAGTTTTTAAAAGAAAGAGTTTAATGTCTGCTATTTTAGATTAATTCTGCGAATTGTTCTTGTCTGCAAAAACATAAAACAGAGAGATAAAGAGGATTGAAATGGAGAATGTGTCAAAGAGACAACAATCCAACCAAAGAGCAGAAAAGGGTGCGTCTAAACACGGCTAAGGACTCATAAGTGCACTATTATGTTATAATATGCTACTAAGGACTAAAAGAGTTATGTGCAGTGTAAACAAATTTCTTATCTAGATTGAAATTGATATTTAATGCATATATTCAAATTTAATCAATAAAAGATCACTGTTAATAATTGAACAATGCCTGTGCCGGTTTTCGTTAATTTTTCCGAAAATCACTGAACTATAAGACACGTGTCAAATTACATAACTGATAACACTATTACCTTAAAAAATGAAAGAAAAAAAAATTATTTAGAGAGGAAAATTACCCAGACATTTAGATATATTTACAATAAAAAGATGTTTTTAAATTTTTTTAAAATCATTTAATATGCATCGGTTTATGATTTAATGAAAACATATAGAAAATAGTTAAGCTGGGGTTTTTTTTCAGGAAGGAAAATAATGTTTGCATCGAGAAAAATAGCCCCTCCCCTATAAATGATCATTAATTTACCCTGAGACTACTATAACACAGAGATTGGTCACTACCGATTTAACGTGTAGTGTGAGTCTCCACTTTTTCAGCTACGTTAATATAACGTAGTTTTTGTATTTAACGGTAGTTTCGTATTCAACAGTAGCAGACGACATATATCACCACCTAATCACCGAGACTACTATTTGTCTATATCAATATCGGATATAATTAAAAGTAAATTAAAAAAAAAAATTAGATGGAAAAGGAAAATAATTTATTAATATCTTTGTTGTCACTATTCATATCTATATATTTTTATTTAATCAGTTTATAGTTCGTTAATAAATTGTAATTATGCGGCGAAAATGCAAATGTGATTAATCTTATCCATCTTAAAGTTAGGTACATTGTTTTGCTACAGGTCCGTTAATTGTATCTAATATGCAAATATTTTACCTGTAAAGACAGGTAGTGTCAATACCACGGGAGATGAATTTGTTTCACAGCTGGGTGCCTAGAATACACGACTGAGTCGCGTTAATTGCAATAAACTTTTATTCCGTATACTTGTAAGGTATTTTCACAGCTGAGTATCCAAGATACATATTTGCAGTAATCCTTGTGGTTTGATTCGGGAGGGTGTGGAAGGGGTTTTACAAGGTAAAAAATGTAGAGAATGTAGAAAAATGATCGTCAAATAAAGATTCGAGAAGAGAAAATAATAAGTGAAAAAATTGAAAAAGAAGAGAAAAATGGCATTTATATAGAAATTATAGGAAACAAAGAACCCCCGACACGACCCTCATTCAGATTATCCAACGCTAATTTTATTTTTCATTCCATTTTTTTTTTTCGGTTTTAAAATTATTTATTTCTCAAACTTAGGTGGTGAGGTTTTTTCCTGACCACATTCCTTTAGTAGGAGGGGTGCTTATCCCGAATACCGGGCTTAAAAACACGATATCCCGAGTTCCCGACATCCCGAAATTCGTTAAAAGAATTCCCAGATCTCGAAATGGTCAATCCCGAAACCTTGAGCTTAAAAACGCCCGATCCCGGAGTCCTAATAAAGGTCATACCCCCCCCCCCCCCCTCATTTATATGTATGTGTATGTCAAAAGACAGGTCACAATGACATAAAAAATAAAGTGTCAAATGTAAAAATAAGAAGATGTGGTGGAAATTCAAATGAGGAGACTCAACCCAGAGACCAAATGACACAGTTTTTCATTCTAGGAAATCGTACGGCCTTTAAAAGTGACCAAAAGCCATTCCACATAGTGAGCTATATAAACATGGTAAAGATAGTATATTGTTCTTTTCAAATCTTGTTTAGAAAATTAATATCCTTTTTCAATTGATCAATGAAAAGTGTGGTGGTTAAATTTTGTCAAATTTTCAATTTCTAAGCTACACGAGAACGCCAGGGGCAAATATTTCTCGAATATTGGGTTCATTGCGTTTTTACAGAATCTTAATGACGTACACTATTTTATGTCACCTAGTGATTGAAGCTGTACCAAGTATCTCAAAACTCAATTAAATTTGGAATATCACATGTTTTTTTTAGTTGACAATTTCCAAAATATAACAACACCTCAATTAAAGTCCCATTTTCAGTGAAGTATATTTTTTGGTGCATCATGGTGTTATGTACAATTAAATGTGTAGTGCGGAACCAGGTTTTATGACGAATTGTAAGATATTCTAAATGTGAAAAGCTTCCAAATTGCCAGACTAAATACTGAAGATATCTAAAAAAAATAAATAACTTGAATGTTGGTTGCTTAACGTCCAGTGGTTTAAAAACTTGAATATTGTCAATTGCTCGTGTCGTAGGTTTTAGTTATAACGCTGTGCACTTCGTACATTTTTTGTAACCCAAACAATCAAGCAACTTAGATGAAAAGAGTTGACAACTGCTTTAACCACAGCAAAAATAATGTGCCCGTTTCCGGCATGATGACCAAACACTTGTGGTTCACCCTAAACTAGACCTAATCACAAACTAATACATTGTTGACGCCGCCGGAAACAACATACCTATGTCTCGCTTTTTGACTCTGTCAAGGCGAGACACAAATGTCCCATGCTACTTTTTTATGTGCCTGTATCAAGTCAGGATCTTGTATTTCAGTGTTTGCTATGGTTCGTGTCTGTCATATGTGTTATAGTAGTCTCAGATATACCTAAGTGGGAGCTTAAATTTTGGAACCAATCGCGAGGCCTGACTGCCATAAACAACAGATTACGAACAGCAAACAGTGGATACACCAATTCATTGATATGTATGAAAGACAACGACGGATACAAAATGATTGCACTGAATAATTTAAACTACCATTGAGATAGATTTTTCAAATCTCCTTATCAAATTAGACATGCATTTAAAAAAAACCTTGGGATATCTATTAATTACCGTTAGGTTTCAAATTGGAATTAAAAATTGCATTTTCCCAAGAGTTTTAGGTAAAACCCCCGTGAATCTCACCTCCTAGAAATTTGAAGTGTCAGGATGTTTGAAAATATGTATGAATTTTCTTACATACTTGAAATTGTATAAGGAATATAAATACATTCAGTATGTTTACTGTACAAACAAACAACAGACACCAATTGTGTCTTATATTGTTGAATTCATTTTTACTGAGATAAAATTTTGATTAATTGATTATTCAGTGGTTGTTTAAACGTCCAGTGGCAAACATTTCATGCATATTCAGGACGAAAAGTCGTTTCAGAAGTATATAATGAAGTATTTGGTATTACAAATGTTTAAATTTTCTAATTATTTAGTAAATGTCATTTTCTTAGGTAGTTTTAATTAATTTGTACGAATCAAATTTTTCTGACAAAATAATATCTTTTGCTCTCAATTTACACATACGATTCTGATAACAATGGATAATATAAGGACATTTGTAACTTAAAAAAAGAAATTATGATTGTTTAATCAGGTGTTATGTCAGTTCGCTTATGTCAGTCGTGAGTCGGATCCGTGACTGAGTTTCGGCAATATTAAGGAAAAACCGACACGTTCTAAAGATTGTTCAACTACTCATTTATTGGTGAAATTATAACCTAATATGTCCTGTTGATAAGTATATATGTACAGAACTACAAAAATTTGCAGTGAATGTTAACATAAAAGAATCAAATAATTTCTGCTATGCTTGTAGTGAAAACGAAAACAGCTTACAATATTTTTTAGATATATACATATATAATCGTTTATAAAATGTATCTGTCAAAGTGAAAAAAATATATAACATGTAAAAATACATAGATCATTCATTTATTGCAATCAATTATATCAAACATGTTAGTTAAAATGATTTCTAGAACCAGTCACTCTCTGTAGATATAATGCGTCGGACATTCACGGTATGCATAAAAATAAAATTTCGATTTATAACTGTCAGACTGTATGAAATAAAATTAGTAAGAGTTTTGCGGAACACAATGTCTCGCCTTCGTTTGCCGTAAACTTGAACTCTCAGGGTGAGGCTGAAAAAAATCAAGACACTATATTTTGATTGTTATGAGCTTCTGTCTAAGTTCAAAATATTTCCGGTGCCTATAAAATAGCCGACTTTAATTAAGTTATTTGAATCTGAGCTGGCAAAATAGCATATTATCTATTATGGAGGTATCGGCAAAACAGCTACAAGTATTGCCTTTAATGAAAATGCATATCAATTTTAAATACTATTCTAAATAAAATAGCTTTGAGAATCGTGTAAAAAGCGTTCGTTGTTCAGTCGTCAATGAATCATTCAACGTGCGTGTATCGTGCGTGCGTGTATCGTGCGTGTATCGTGTATTAATCATTCATCGTGCATCGTGCGTGTATCGTGCGTTCATCATTCATCATTCATTTTGCGTTAATCCTCCGTGTAACGCTCATCGCTCATCGTGCGTGTATCGTGTATCGTGCGTGTACCGTGCGTGTATCGTGCATTCACCGTGCGTGTATCGTGCGTGCGTGTATCGTGCGTGTGGTCAGTTTGAATTTTAGAAGGTCTGTACATGTATATGCATGTCTGGAAATTAAACCGAACAGTGTTAGAATTATATTTAGTTGTATACAAATTTGTTGTTCATTCAAATTTACACAAGTCTGTTTACAATTTTATCAGTCTGTCAATGTGTCAACTAGACTGTCTTTCTGTTCAGCAGTTTTCTGTGTGTCCCTAGTCTTTTTACATTTTTGACTGTCTGTCTCTATGTCCACAAGTCTGTCTGCATATTCATCAGTCTGTTTACATGTTTACCATTCTGTCTATGTCCCCTAGTCCGACTAGACTACATTTTCACTGGCTTTGAAATACCTTTCAGTGGAAAAAGCGAATACTTTTTACTTTCATTTCGGTGCTTTGTGTCTATTGTTTTTATGTAAGTGATTATGGTGCACCGTACTTACGTTTTAGTGAAGTCAATTGCCAATGATATTTTCAGTTTTTTCTTGCGGTTGGAGGAGGGTTGAGTTTCACATTCTTTATGTGTTGTTCCAAAGCCAGGAACATGTAGTACAGTGATTGTTGTCGTTTCATGTTGGTCATGTTTTTTTCGTAAATTATTTTCTTATTTAAATCAGTCCGTTAGTTTTGTTTCAATTTTTTCACAATTTTAGTGTCGGGGCTTTTTAAAGCCGACTATGATTTATGATGGTTTCGCGTTGTGAAATGCCGTACGGTCCCATCGGCCTTTAATTACTTACTACCACGTCGAATTTGTATCATGAGTGCTGGAAAGTGTTCGACCCTATGCATCTGTAGGGCAGGTGGGATTTTTTGTTGTTGTAGATCTTGTACAGCTCAAACTATACTGTGGTTATAAGTCCCTTTACTTCTGCGTCTCCCGTGTTGGCTAGAGAGGGTGTTCATATCTTCTCTGGATTGGATGCAGTTTCATCCGTATCGGACTTTTTCTCCTGAATTAAAGCTTTAAGTCGACGAGTATTCCTCTCTATCCGTGCTTTTGGTGAGTTCTATTACTTAGTAATTATACTTTGCATGATTTATCATGTGAAGTCATTTCACCAATGCCATATTACTTTGGAGACATCATAGACGTCTGTCCTGGGAAAAATCTACTACTTGACCAGAAGTAGTTAACGTGATTGTATTCATTTAGTCAATGATACCAAGGGTTCACGAAAGAGAAAGGATGTAATCATCACATCAGATTGTGTTTCGTGTGTATAAATATAACATATATATATCTCTATAAATACCTATCAAATGTATAGTCGTACGATGAAGCTTTGGTAACTATAAACTGATAGAAGAAAAGTGACTATAATTCTTTTTTTTCATAAAAAATTCTTACCGTGACGTCGCCGACGTTACATTACAAGGCGGAAAATTTAGCTTCTAACGCTAACTGCGGGGGAAAAATTGGCCTAATCCAGGTTCCCCCCCCCCCATAACAATGAGGGGGAAAAGTAGGATCATGCCAATTTTTCCGGGGGGAAATATTGGATCGATCTAGTCTTTTCCCCCGGAAAATTTGGCATGGGGGAAGAATGGCTATAGGACACCGGTACATGTATCAAATAATTGGATAATTGGCGTAGCTTGCCGTTCACACAGTCTATCACTTGAACATTTTCCCTTAAAGTCTTCATTGTAAATTACAAATACAAAATGCGTTTATTGTGTAACATTTATTTAACAATATTCTTAATTTATATGTAAGAGAAATGCAATGTTTTCCGAGCTTTCTCCTTTTTCGCAGCGAGTCAAATACAGGCTGTATTTTCCTACAATGAACAAACTAATGGTGTAGCGGACAATTGCTGATTTACGCATGAAAACATGTCTACCTTTATTTTACCGACTTAAAATCGACAATATTTTAACGGGACCGCAAAGTAAACTGCAACATAAACACTGACGTCAATGTATCCGTTTGCTTCTAAAGATATTTATGCGTATACTTTTGTATCTGTATAGTAAAATGGTCGACTGCGGGACACAAGACCTTCTTCAAGCACCCGAAAAAAATTGCCTCAGCCCACACAGCACGGTTATGTTTAAATTAAGAAAGTCATGGACATTTGGTTGTTGATAAAATATTCTACATTTTTCTTATGGCATATAGTTTTTTTTGTTTGTATAAACGACTGTTCACGTCATAATTCATGGTACGTTTATTTCGCCTATACTTTGGCGGACCATCGCACTTTAGCGTGTGAAGACATCGCACCTTAACGTATACCATCGCACTTTAGCGTGACCATCGTAGCTTATTCCGATGCTTCGTTTACGGAAGGTGCAGGATATCTGCAATTAAAAAAACCTTTGCAACATTTCTCTGAGGGATTTTACCGGGTACCACATATGATATTAACTCAATATTATACATCACTGTTAAGCTAGATACATTATCCCATTTGTTTTGTAATTCGTGATTAGAAAATACTTGTTTTTTTCAGTCAATGAATTTAAAAAATAAACTGCTTATTTTCACTTTGTTAGATATGAGCTTGATACAAACTTGTTGAACTTTATAGACAGTGTTCTTCGATACATATATATATATATTCTTACATTGGTACCAGTGGATTATCGGATTTATCTAATCGAGATAGTTAAATTATCAATTTTAAAGTCCGAGCCTTGGCGAGGTATCAATTTAAAAGTCCGAGACTTGGCGAGGACTTTAAAATTTATAATTTAACTATCGATATTGGATAAATTCAATAATCCACGAGTAACTATGTGAGAATCTGTTTCTCTAATGATTACAAAATATTTTTTCTTTTTTTGTTAAACAAAAATCCCCTTCGAGTGCCTTTCACATTCCACGAAGTTGTCGATTTCATAAACACCTGTTGGCACATTTTGATTCATCCAGTTAGCTAAAAAGGTCATGACCCTTAAAATCATCTAATCATCTTTTGAGATAACCGTCAACCACACGTTGATTTTATATTTTACAGATAAATGTTTTGTTTTATAAATCGATTAACAAATTCAATGAAGATGAGGTTTGTAAAATGAAACAATGATGTTATATAGTGATGCTACGAGTCTAAAAAATCTTTAAATTCTTTATTCTTCAGATGACATAAACAGATGTTAATGACACAAAAGGTTACTTTCTTTTTTTTTTAGAGCGTAACATATTTTCTTAAATGTCACTTCACACAATTCGAAAGTTATTTACAATGCATATTATATGCTTTCTTTTGATTAAGTTTCCTTTTAAATACCAATCATTGTCAGTTTCTGCCAAGCTACTAGAATCTTTTGACAGTTAATGAAAACTAAATATGAACCAATTCAAAGCAATAATGTCAGTTGTAATCCGAAAAGCCATATGGCGTACTGAAATTTATGGCAGTCTACCCACAGATTTAGACAGCTATCATGGACCTACATTGTAATAAATATTTCTAATGGATACATATAGAGGTGGTAGGGAAACCTTCAAATACATTGATAATCATATATTCGGAATGAAACCAGAAGACAATCTACGATAAAGGCAATTATAAATCGGTCACAAGGCGGACACTTTTGAAAAATTAACATTTTAAGACGGGGGCGAAATATAAAAAAAAATATCTGCTTACCCTTCAGGCCTAGGACCAGCTGAATTCTTCACCAGTCTTTAAATTTTTATGTTGCAATTTGTATGCTATTGTTTGTCTGTTTTTCCTTTTCGTTTTAGCCATGGCGTTGTCAGTTCATTTTATACGTATGAGTTTGAATGTCCATCTGGTGTCTTTCGCCTTTCTTCTAAAAGCTATTGAAAATCAAGGGAATACAACTTACACTTTGCCATTTCTATAATTAAAAAAAACTAGGAAAAAGATACAAACACAAAAAGGTAAATGATAAAGCATCACACACACCTTACAAACTGGTGAGGAACTCATATGTCCCGGAAAGGTAAGCAAATGTAGTTCCTCCTTCTCTAATGACACCCTCTGAGTTTTTATAAATGGCAAGTGCATGAAAAGGAGAATAGCAAAAATAGCAAACTCTGAGGCAAAATCAAACCGGAAAGTTCATAGTCAAATGGCATAATTAAAAACACAAACACATCAAACGAATTCATAACCATTATCATATTTCTGACTTGTTACAGGCAGTTTCCTATGAAGAAAATGGTGAATTAATACTAGTTTTACAGCTAGCTAAAGCTCTCACTTGTATGACAGTAGCAACAAATTTCATTATATTGGCAACGATGACCTTGGTAGTTGTCTCATTAGCATTCTAACGTCATTTTTCTTCTTCTTCTAGACCTCAACAGTTATAAAATAATGAAAAACAAACTTCACTACTTTCGACTGTATATGAGTAAAACATCAAACTTAAAATGGAACAAGATCCAACATTTTTAACAATTTTTGTAAGTTAGCCCGGAGTAGTAATATGTGGATATATAATATTTTTCAGGACCAACCAATTCTTCAAATTTATTCCGTACAACATCATGTACATTTTCGGCCGAACACTAACTCATTTCCTTTAATTTTACAATACTAGTATTTGATTTCATTTTAAGGCCAATGATGTATAATTACTGGAAAACCGGAGAAGCTTGGGACCTTTGACATATTTCTGAAAGACTATGAAACTTAGTGATTTTCAACAAATTGACTGACAGATCTGATTTATTATGATCATAGCAATCTGGTTTTGTCCTTTGTGATTATTGATCCCAAGTCATTCTTTGTGTTTTAAAATGCTCCATGTAGGTCAAAAGTAAACGATATTGGATAACCTTTTAAACGTTTAACATACAAGTGGCACCTTTTAATGTTGATAAACTGTAAACTCTTTATTTCTGCAATAAGAGTATTGATTGTTGTTTGTAAATATAAGTGCCATTGAATTCCTTTAACAGGGTTTTTTTTTCTATTCAAACGAAACATCGTATATTTCGAAAAAGCCAGTGTTATCTTTAGCCACAAGCAATTTATCCCTGTCTAAATCGTAATCTACTGCAAAAGGAGAACTGAAATCATCAAAACTAGGAGTTATATCTTTTGATGATATTCCATTTGGACTGATTGCTATTACTTTATTACTTGTTTTTAGAGCAACGATAACAAAACCGTGTTTTTCCACAGTTATACCTCTAGGTTCTCCATCTGTCGATAATTGCCATACTGCATCCCCATCAATAGTACAACACTTGACTAAATTCGGATTATGTTGGGTGTAGTACAATTTTCCGTTAGAATAGGCAACGTGAGTGACAAATCCTTCTACAGACAAAATTTTCAGAGATTTTTCGTCATCATCAACGCATTGAATACCGCCTTCATATACCCTTATATAACGTTGTGTACCATCAGATGTAACTCCCCAACATTTCTTTTCGAATGCTATTTTACCTTTCTCCCCGGCTGTCTCTAAATCAATAAGAATACTTTCCTTTAAATTTGGAATCGTAATTGCGATTGAATGCTGAGAATAACAAGAAATTCCGTAAGGTTTGTCCCTTTGCTGAAATGTTCTGACAACTACCCCATCTTCTGTGCAAATGACGACCTCTTTATTATCGCTCCAGTCAGTAAACGCAAATCCTCCTTCGCGTAAAAATGCACAATCAGCAACAAATCTTTCAGATTCAGGATTAGACAAATCAAACGAATTTACCTTATTAAATTTGATATCTTCAATTGTATACATTTTGTGCCTTAACAATTGACTTTGAATAGACTTGTTTCTCACCAGTTGTAGAGTACAGTTAGTCTCTTCTGTTTCAAAATCCATTGCCTTTTTAACTACCGCTGGCAAAGAAGCGAATTCAAACTTAAAAGAAATGTTTTTCTGTCTTAATACTTTGCCATCAATAAGGAGAGCCTCCAAAATACGTTCTTCATTATCAAGCTCAGTTCTCAATTTCCTTGTCCCAGCGAAAATTTGATAACTGGTTCCGAATGATTGCATAGTTGTTAAAGCGTTGCGCATGTCTCTTAATCGCAAGCTAAGATTTGTCATAACAGATTTAATACTTTCTATTTCTTCTGTGTATAGTTTCCCGATTTTTTCGACCTTGTCTATCATATCAATTTCCATTTGATCAAATACCTTTATCATGTTTTCACGTAAAGATTTCAAACTGGACTTCAAACTGTTTACCTCTTCTTGATATTTTGTCAGTGCGGTTTCTCTGTTGCTTCTGACAATATCACAATTTTTACTGAGTCTATCAATGCCATTTTCAATGTCAGTCAGAGATGCTGATTCTGCTGCATTCTTAGTCATGACCTCTAGCGAACGGAAACCTGAGCAAGTTGAATGCTTTTGAGCACTACATTGTGAGCAACATGGTTCGTCGTGAATAGCGCAGTATAAAACAAAAGGTTCACTGTGGTCTTCGCAGATCTGCTTTATTTCTGTAATGAATGATGGTAATTTCTTAAGGTTGTCTACCAAAATAGTGGCATGTAATGGTGATAAACAACCTTTTATAAATTTATGGACATAACTACATTCATCACATAGGCCTTCGCATATATTGCACCATATGACAGCAGGTTTTACAACATCCTTCTGTTCACAAACCAAGCAATATGGATCAGAGGCTGCCATAATCAAAATTCAACTACAAAAGAAAATAGAATACTGTGAAAGCCTAAATTCGTGGGCATCAATTTTCGTGTTTTGAGCGAGTGTTCTTGAATGCGTGGATTTTAGTTTTTCATAAATAGTACGGTGACAGAGTAAGGAAAATTCGCTTATTTAAGGAGTTTAATTGTCATTCGGACTATACGGCAATAAATCACAGTATTGGTAGTTGAAAGGTTAATCTTAACATTTTGACTTGTCGTCAAAAAATCGTATGGTGCAATTTTTGTAAAATGGGCTTTGAAATACATTAGTTAACTTGAACACAAAATCGACGTAGAAAAGTTTTGAGGTCTAAGTTGTAAAATAACATCCGTGATCAGGCGCGGATCCAGCCATTTTAAAAAGGGGGGTTCCCAACCCAGAAAAAAGGGGGGTTCCAACTATATGCTCCCATTCAAATGTATTGATCGGCCAAAAAAAGGGGGGTTCCAACCCCTGGAACCCCCCCCCCCCTTCTGGATCCGCCACTGGTGATATGATTTCTGTTATTATATACATTGTTGTTACACCTTATTTTAACGATTTCAAATAAAGTTTAGCAATATTAACCCGTTTTTTAAGAGTTTATGTAAAAGATTAAAACTACGAATATTTTGCATTGAATAGAGTACGTTCAATTTAATTTCATAATTTGTTTTAACGCAAAATGTAAAATAATTCACATTTATATGATATTTACTACCTTTATTAATCAATAATATAAAATTAATTTATACCAGAAGCATTATTTCAGCAATTTAAGCCAGATATAAGTTTTAACGCTCATACGACGGAGCTAGTCGAATATCACATACAGCCTATTATAGATACATATAAGTAGTCTCTTAGTCGTGTAACGCTGAAAAGGGCTGGAATTGCTGCAAATAATGCATTATCACAAGGGGAAAAAAGCTAAAAGCAATGAAAAGAGATGAACATGTTATTGCCATTGTGGATCATCTGAATGATCCATGACTGATCCTTTTGATGTGGAATCCCATCCTCCGTGTCTTATTAACATCTCTTCTAGAATGCATGCTACACGAGGTATTCGAGATTCTTTGCTCACAGCTGAATAGGAAGGCTTGAAGATGTCTAAAAATTTTATCACTAGTGCTCTTTCTTTAGATCCAGGCAAGGAGTCTTTATAGTCCTATATCAAAGTCAAAACTAAAAACGTTTTACAACATGACCAAAAAAACAAACATTAGATATAAATCAGAGGAAATACTTTTAGCTCAAATAAATCCATAACTTGTATTTAGACGTGCACTGATTTTGGCAAAATGTAGAGATGATGTTACATCATAGGTGTAGGTCCCATTCCAAATTCCCTTTTTCAAGATGACGGCACCATCAGAAAATCATGCTAGTCTGATTTGGCGAAGCAATTAGAATCTGAGTCTCTTGTGCACTTTCCATACCCTTCTTTGTACCATCACTTTCAACTTGCATCAGAGATGGTATGGCATTGGTTCAATGTATTGATTTTAAGAAAGGTAAAACATTCGGTTACTTTGCAGCTGACTTAAAACATATGTTCTGATGAATTTCTAAAGCGCACAGAGTAGCAGATGTTTTTGACCGCTACAAAATGAACAACTCTTATAACGTATCTGCCGAAAGGGAACGCTGCACAAAGACTACAGCTTCCACCAAAGTGTATAAGATTATTGAGTGGAGAAGTATTCCTAACTGCAAAACTTTGACAAATCCCTTATGATTCCACCTGATGTGAGCTTTACATAGGCAGAACGTTTGTAAATTCCGAAATTGTCAAAGTTATTTATACCAACACTGTTAATGGCTGTAGTAACTTGCTTAGCACTCAAGAGGAGATCTAGTCTGATACTCAATTCCTTAAACTTTGACACGAAGTTTAGAGAAATGGGAAAGAGCTGAAGAACAAGCATACAGACCTCTAATACAAATGTGTTTGTTCTGTGTGTTCGTGTTCACTACAATAAATGTATGACACATTCAAGCGAGTTATGTGTGCAGATGGGGAGTATTAGCAGTGCAAAGGATGGACGGAGATTTTCAAGGCACCCATTCACTAACTGCTGTACATGTCCGACCGGATGCGACACAACTTTGTCTCTGTTTGGAGTAGGTAAACAAACTATCTACCAGACTTTGAAGGACACGCACGACTATTTCAGTGGTTTTTGGAGTTTCGATAATATTGCCAAAGATAAAGCCCTTGCTTGTACATGAAAGTTAATTTCAAAGCTCTATGATCAGAAAAATCTCTTTAAAACCATTCCATTATAATTATTATCCAATGAGTGTCAAGCTTGCCGCTAGTAAGGATGTAAGTTTAGTCAGATACCTCTCTGTGAGGCGGCACTGAAACAGCATGTTTTACGTAATTCGTTTCAAACTAAAAATTTGGACCGCCATTACGCATTGCTAAACCCCCTATTACGTCAATTTTACAATACGACTGGCGATAGTTTAATGATTCATTACACCCCGTGTATTGTAAAGGGCATATGTCAGCAGAATTCTTACAGGATCTTGTGTTTGTGTTTTTATTGAAAGGAAAATCTCCATGTCATGTCTTTGTTCACAACAACACCCTACATGTCCGGAACTTTGCTCCTGGAAAGTTCAGAATTATGTAGACATTTCAAATCAGGTTCCTTGATAAATGAACCAAAACATACTTCTGGCATAATTCTGTTGTGTGGATCTCTTTGATTGGATTTTTTGATTGCAACTGTTTTCGAGGTATTGAGTGCCTTTTAGTTTTGAATGAGCTTAGGCAAAATACGCCTTCATGATAGTAGGCTTCAGTTAAAATAATAATTATCCTTTATTGCTGACGTTGAATGTCAACCAGCAATATAACTTCTGTAACTTTAACAGAATATGTGTATCATAGATCAAGTGTTTGAAAAACGCCAATTTACAGAATAAATCGATTTCCTAATTCTTTTTGTTTTACATTTTCGAGTTAATTCATTGTTAATAGATTTGTTAAAATGTCTGTATCTGAAATTTAAACCTAGTTGATGTATATATTTTCAAATTTCAAAAGTATGGAGAGAAGAAAAAAAACCAGAATTTGATCTTTGACCTTATTTTATGCAAAACTGTCACCACATTTCTTTTTGGCGACATCGATATTTCAAAAGTACCCATTTTTCCGAATCCAATGATATATATTATAGCCATATAGTATGTTTGACGATTAAATCTAAAAAAATATTGGGTCTTGTCACCCGCGTACAAAAAGGAGATTGAGTGCAGGAGTTGAAGATTTGTGAATCCTTTAAACGATTTTGGAAATAGGCTGATATATCAATGCTTACAAATTGTCTTAAATTGAAGGACATTAGAAACAAAGCGTTGTAATTGTTGAGTGTAATCAGAAGTCGAATGATCAACATATAAACGATCATAAATGGTGTTAATTTGGCCATGAATATGTCACTTAAAAGATACGGTTCTTATAAAATTCTACAAATGTACTTTAAATTTGAATTGATTGTTATGAAATGAAACATTGTAAATAGCAAAGTCTATATGAAATTATATTTTTTTTTTCATATAACAATTATAAAAAGATAATATGAAAACTTCAACTTGGTATATTTCGTTGGACATTATAATTCGTGATTAGAACCACTCACGACTGCCACAAAAATTGATAACACGTATAAAAGTATCACTGTGTCTAAACCACACCGGCAAAAATTGTTCGGACTCTATGGTATCTAACATCCGGCACAATGACGGAACATCAATAGACAGAAGAAAGATAGGTTTCTCCTTATTTTCTTATTTTTTTTTATGATATCGAAGAATATATATATATATACATACTAGAACACACCCGTGATATCACGGGTCCGTGACTGAATTAAAGTATATAACTATGCGCAAGCCTTATTTTAGTATTAGTATTGTCATCTGATAAAGTCATGCCGATTATAAGATACACAGTTTTTCTCTGCTTTCAAGTCTTTCTGTTTGAACCCGTCGAACTGAAACAATAATATTAATTATTTGGAAAACAAAATGTCCTGGAATGGAGTATTTTTTAATCAACAGCATTGTCCTATATAAGTTATAAATAAAGTTGAATTCTTTGCTTCGCTGTTTTACGTCATGCCCACTAACAAATTGAAAACTGTACCTATACGCCTTATTTTTAGTCCAGATTTTTAGTATTCGTATTGTTATCTTAGAAAGTCTTACTGATTAAAATACTACAATAGGTAACAATTTGACAATTTAGTAGTGTCAACCCTGTGGTTATGACCCGTGTATATAGCATATTAATCCTGAATACAACGGTTGGTGGTGCGCCTGTCAGATGCGGAACGTACAGATAAGGTAATAGGTAACAGGTGAATATAATATTGGTATCGGAAGCGGACTCGACCCGGAACTTCTTAATTATTGGCAATATTAATTACGTGGAAAACAAAAGGGCCTGGAGTGGTGTAATTTTTAATCTACACCTTTGTACTATATTAGTTATATATAAAGTTGAATTCTGTGATTCGTCGTTTTTACGTGATGACGGCTGACAAATTGGACCTCGTAATTTTAGTATTATAGATACAACTATTTTCTATTGTGAGATGCAATATTTTCTACAACCATTCTATATTAACGAAGAAACAAGTAAAAATGCACATCAAAATTACGAATTGAGTGAACCATGCCTCGAAATTGATTATTTTCTCGTTAAATTGTTCACATTTTACGGAAAGAAAGGTACGGGAAGATAGATACTGACACGAAGATTGCAAAACTAGTAATTATGAGCATCTCAATACTTGTATTTGTGTTTTTGTGTATGGAACGAAAGAAATGGGTCATGTCAAATTAAAAAATGTTTACAAAATAACCCGGTAATGATGTTCGAACAATGTTTGACGGTGAGGTTTAGACACAGTGAATATCCTGCACTCGAAAAAAAATAATTCAACAAGAAAATATGAATCGCCAAAACTGTCTTTCTCAATTGAATTTTTTCATATTTTTCATATCGTGGCCTTTTAAAGACGATCATACGGTATGGGTTTTCTCATTGTAGAATGCCGTACATATGTCCATAATTCATAACATGCATTTCGTTTAAACCTATGTGAATAGTTCGCAATTATTCCACATCTTATTTTTTTGGACTACCATGTCCATTTTCATTATATATGTGCATAAGTATGTAATCAGTTTTTTTCATAGATTTGATATCCAGTAGTTGAATGGTTAAAGATATTCATTTTCTGTTTGCTGTATGACAACAACCTGTATGTATTTGACAAAAAATATTGCAAAAAGAGGGCAAAGATGTCACATATTTCACCAAAATTTAACCCAAAGTAGATTTTCAATTCCCTGGAGTGATACCTTTTCTGAAACTGTTTACAACTTTACATATATCTATCACGAGTGCATGTCTTTCTAACCAAAGTTTGGTAAACGTTGTGTGTCGTTTGTTATAGTTTGTTAAACATTACAGAAGTAGAAACAAGTTTGTACATGTATCGTTACTGTTAGAAAGAAATTCGCTCCAAATAAAAAACATATGTAGTTCGTCTCATTTTGGTGTGAAATAACGTCAAAAAGTTCGAATAAAAACAAATTGACTGTAAGGTGACCTATGGTTGTTATATATAATGTCTGTGTCATTTGGTGATCTGTGAAGAGCTGTCTCATTGGCAAATGTACCGCATCTTGGGTTTTTTATGCCACAAACATTTTTGGACAAACGGAAAATACGGATAAACAAAAACAAAAATAGCCCATAAAACAGGCAAAATATAATCTTGATGTTCTTATAAACCAACTTTGAAAGATAACAAAGTAATCAGTAGTTTAACAATGAATGTTAATGCACAATTACTTTCTTATTTGAAAAATCCGTCGGTGCCAAATATGCAAGATTTTCTTCCCTTCCGGAACATTTCAGATCATCCATGTTTTGTTTTCTTACGTGTTGTTAAGTTTTTAGTGTTCTATGTTACATTCTATGTGGACTGCTGTTTGTCTTCTCGTCGGTTTTTGTTTGGTTTTTTTTTTGCTATAGCTGTGACGGTTTGTTTTCGGCCTTTGAGTTTGATTGTTCTTTCGATGTCTTTTGTCTCTCTTTTAAAATGTTACCTCTCCTTGCAAAAGTAAAGACACGTACTGTATATACATGGAGGAATTTGTGTACAGTTAAAAATAATGTTGCCAATATATTTTTGCATAAGCCGAGTTATGAGAGTTAATCAGATCTGCACACACTTTTAGAGAATCGTGTAGCAGTCATGTGTTCTCGTGTATGGCCGAGTAGAGATCGAAGAGTGGTCGAATGTGGTCGCGAAGGGATCGGCTATAGGTCGAGTTGGTCTGGAATAAAACAAATATACAAGTCGCAGTGATCTGGAAGTGATCGGGAATTAGTCGAGCAAAGGTTGAAATGATCGGGTCCTGATTGGTATTTTTTTTTTTTTTATTCCGACCAAACTCGATCTCTATACGATCCTTTCCCGATTAATTCGACCGCTACTCGAAGAGTTCTCGATCTCTTCTCGAGTGACTTGCTTCTCGATGCCTACTCAAATGTTTTTGACATGTCAAAAACTCTCGGGTAGACAGTCAGATCAATGCCGAGCAAGGTAGACTATCCCGAATATTTTTATCGATTGAGCCAGACTAGTCTCGCGATCACGTAATTTGTCTTGATCGGGCTTGATCGAGTTATCTGATCGGCAGTGTGAACGTAGCTTTAGATCGTGTTCACATTGACCTAAACTTGGTGTTGTGTTAGTGTAACTCACACATAAACTAAACATAATTATGTTCCCATTGATAAAACTCAATGTTTACATGTAGTTTAAATCATGTTTTGTCTGCATGCAGTCGATAGTCGACGTAGGCCTTCTATAGGTTACATGTAAGTGTACACAAAACTAGGCATTCAGAACTTTAATTTCCATGGGAACGTTTAACCCTTTTAAAAAACTGTTGCACTAGTTTTAATCATTGGGAAGACCCACTACTGGACTTATACGTTGATAGTGGGTCTTCCCATGGACAGAAACACGTGCCTGTGGCTTGTGGTGGTGATTGTGAGTAAACATGTATTTGTGGCCAAATAGCAGTAATTTTAGAATTTTTTTAGTATTTTAGTGACTTTATTTTGTTTTAGTCAATCGATCCAACACTCTACATCGAGGATATAGAGAGGGATTGAGATGGATTTGGACCATATTGTTTTTTTACCGAACGTGTTAACTTTGTATGGGGGGGGGGGGGGGGGGGGGGGGGCCCTTAAAACATATTTCAATTATAGCCTGTATAATAGTCGTATTTTTGTTTAATGACCGCCATAATGGATTTTACCAGAAGTAAGGTTTTTGAAAATATCTAATATATATATATAATCTATCCAAAAGGAGTACATAACAAAGGTTTGTACCAAATTTTTCGATAGTAGCATGATTATAACACCATTTCACATACTAGCCTTCGATATTTGACTGATTTAAGTATGATGTTCGCCATTTTGGATTTTACCGGAAGTGAGACTTTTTTTTCAAATGCCTTCCTATCTGAATTTAAAGAGTAATAGTTGAGGAAGGTGTATGTCGAATTTCATGTTTGTAGCAGGATGTGCACAATTCGTCTGAAATATGCTTGTATCCGCTGCACTGTTACTGACTATAATGTGGGTAAAAATTTGGATTCAGAATATTTGTTCATTCAAATCATCTGTATGACCCGATTTTTTTTAAATCAAATTGTGGAAAAATCCATCCCCCCTTTTTTTAAGTCAAATGGTCGTTCCCTAATTGCTAGAAAAGTTGTTCGAAAATTTGAATTCGGTTCTTCGTAATGAACATTTGAATGGCATATAGTTTACAAGTGAGAACAAATCTTATGTACAGGTAGCTAAACAAGGTTTATAGATGTGAACAAATTTAATGGGAAACTAGTGTACATTACATTAAACCAAATGTAAACATGTTTACTGTACACGGCGTTTGGTGTGAACACGGCCTTACACACGTCACCTACTTACTTTTAACCAAAGTTACAGTTGACTTGTCAGAGAGAAAATCTCGCCATCTCGCCATTTGCATGACAGAGGCAATTATCTCCAATATGCTTACCCTAATTTTATTTCTCAATTAAAATCTTTGCACATATTTGGGGGTTTGGCCCGGGTTCGTGGTATCTCTTGTGTCATTTTGGAGAGTAAAATGGTAGCCAAAGGACTACTAGCAGTTATACGGTTCTATGTTTGCTTGAAAAGGAAAAAAGACTGCGTGGGAGACATTGATGGCATTTGAAGATGTGACTTTAACATTAAGAATGATGGTTGATCAGCCTAAATCACCGTGGTTTTACTGTGGGATCGCACAAACTTATCAAATGGGGTAAATAAAGCAAGAAAATAACTATTTGTGCAAAAGGGAAGGTTAATTGAGGCTATTCCCTCAATTTGGTCTACTCTGCATGGCCATGGCTAAATAGGGCAAACAGTCCAAATAGGTGTACAAAAGAAACAACATAGAACACTAAAGACTAAGCAACACGAACCCCACCAAAAACTAGTCCGACTCGGTAGGTCACATTCATGAAAAGGGAAGGGAATTGTAGTTACGACGTAGGACATCTTGATAGGAAATACAAGCGCGGGAATATTGTCTCAATTTGGGAGATATATTATACTCTGTATGCAGACGCTGCTGGAATATTGCTACATAAAAATGGAAAGTTCACAATTGGGAAGCTGAAATCATCTCATGTGTGATGCAACGTGCAATATACTAAGGCGGTTGTTTAGGGGTCGAGCTTGGAATTGGCTCTTATGCTACCCAGTCCAAGCCCTAATGGATGGCTAAGGGTCAAAGCGGTTCCATGGGAACGTTTAACCCTTTTAAAAAACTTTTTCTGAGGCCCCATCATCTTGTGAGGAGCTTGTACATTATGGATGTAAGAAAGGATGCAGCGGTCGTTGTAAATGAGAGAAATTGGGTCTCCCATGCACTCGGTTGTGTGCTTGTTGCAGTTGCACTAGTTTAATCATTGGGAAGACCCACTACTGGACTTATACGTTGATAGTGGGTCTTCCCATGGATAGAAACACGTGCCTGTGACTTGTGGTGGTGATTGTGAGTAAACATGTATTTGTGGCCAAATAGCAGTAATTTTAGAAATTTTTTAGTATTTTAGTGCCTTTATTTTGTTTTAATCAATCGATCCAACACTCTACATCGAGGATATAGAGAGGGATTGAGATGGATTTAGACCATATTGTTTTTTTACCGAAAGTGTTAACTTTGTATTAAAACATTTTAATAACAAGAGGCTCTCAAGAGCCTGAATCGCTCACCTGGTAAACAATGCCTTATTGAACATATTGAACCATGCCAGGCAAACATGTACAGCTAACAATTCTTCAATATTACAAATATATATGACTTACTGTTTATAAATAAAGAAAATGAGACCAAAACACAAACACTTAAAACTTAGCAATGGACTGTGAAAATGAGGTCAAGTTCAAATAAAACCTGCGTAACCGACATATAGATCATAAAATATTTTCATACACCAAATATAGTTGACCTAATGCATAAAGTATTAAAAAAATAGACCAAAACTAAAAAAGTTAACTTTGACCACTGAATTATGAAAATGAGGTCAAGGTTAGATGACACCTGTCAGCTAGACATGTACACCTTACAATCATTCTATACACCAATTTTAGTAGACCTATTGCATATAGTATAAGAAAAACAGACCAAAACATAAAAACTTAACTATAACCACTGAACCATGAAAATGAGGTCAAGGTGGAGATGACACCTGCCAGTTGGACATGTACACTTTACAGTTCTTCTATACACCAAATCTACTAGACTTATTGCTTATAGTATCTGAGATATGGACTTGACCACGAAAATTTAACGTTGTTCACTGATCTATGAAATGAGGTCGAGGTCAAGTGAAAACTGTCCGACAGGCATGAGGACCTTGCAAGGAACGCACGTACCAAATATAGTTATTCAATTCTGCCGCCGGATCACTATCCCTATATCAAGCTAACTGCAACAAAAGTTGCAGGCTCGACAAAAATGATCAAGACAATTTTTTTAACTAATCATTTATTAAGAGAAAAAACTTGCATACATGTACTTACTATACATCTTTTTCTAAAATAAAAGTCAATTGACAATTTTGGTCATATTAACCTATTTGTAGATCTTACTTTGCTGATCATTTTTGCTGTTTACAGTTTATCTTTATCTATAATGAATCATTATATAATCACCCTGCAAACACGAAAACAGTATTGGAAAGTCTCATTATTTTTTGCGTTCATAGACCATATGATAAGGGAACTGGAGAGTGGAGTCGCGTCTAGTATTATCAGAAAATAGCTTCTTTGCGCTGTATCTGCTTCATCGTGTTGTAAGAAATATAAAAAAAACGAACAAATCTCAACAGGCGCGTAGCTCCCTATACGCTAACACGCAGTTGCGTGCACATCAATTCGGCATGCAAAAAAAAATGGTTAAAAAAAAATTTAAAGATTAAATGTTAAAAGAAACACCTATGTTGTCACTTTTTTAATTGATGAAATATCATTAAATAACGGCATTTGGTTTCAAAATAAAAGTTTTATTGGAGATTATGACAAAATCGGACAGTTACTTGTATCTTTTACAAGATTTGAATTTGTAATACTCAGTCTAAGACATGTAGTTTTTGGAGCACATTTTACAGTGTACGGATCATCAGTTTGGAATGAGATGTACCAATCGGCATTAGAATTATCAGAACCCTTCGATATCGTTGAAAATATGCCGAGGCGATGTGGTCGACAGACTACCAGAGCCAATCACCCTGCAAACACGAAAACAGTATTGGAAAGTCTCATTATTTTTTGCGTTCATAGACCATATGATAAGGGAACTGGAGAGTGGAGTCGCGTCTAGTATTATCAGAAAATAGCTTCTTTGCGCTGTATCTGCTTCATCGTGTTGTAAGAAATATAAAAAAACGAACAAATCTCAACATTGTCTGAGACATATGAAACTGACATGGCATGTAATTTTGACGATATCAATTGGGAGGTCGCTATATGCCGAACACGTACGCTGGTTTATAACATCTCGCGAGTGCTATCATGGAGATATATCAGTGTACTACGTATGTTGAAAACAAATGTACAATCAACAATGTACAACGACAGTGTACTACGTATGTTGAAAACAAATGTACAATCAACAATGTACAACGACAGTTACTAGCATTACTGCATATTCATCGGGATTTAAGTCTGAATATTGACAATTAAAGTAATAGAGAAGGTTGTTTCTGTCTAGACCCGAAGAGCAGATTTTGGTCAATTTTGAATTAATTTGGTATCACAAATATGTGATGTTTATGTATTACTTTATTCAGAAGATTTATTAATAGTTTTACATTCATAAATTTTTTATAAGTCCTATCTACATATAGCTCCTTTTTAAACTGTCCTATGACCGAAAACTGAAAAAAAAAACATTTTTCTGCATAAAAGGGTCCCAAAAAATTTTCGCCTCGCTGCGCTCGGCGGTCGTTGCTTGCACATCGTTTCTTTCTAGCTATGCCCCTGATGATATTCAAGATAATGACCAAAAACTGCAAAATTTCCTTAAAATTACCAATAAAGTGGCAGCAACCCAACAATGGTTTGTTTGATTCGTCTGAAAATTTCAGGGCTGATAGATCTTGACCTAATGAACATTTTTACCCCATGTCAGATTTGCTCTAAATGCTTTCGTTTTTTAGATATAAGCCAAAAACTGCATTTGACCCCTATGTTCTATTTAAAGTAAGGGCGGCCATGTTTTTTGACGGATCAAAAATCGAAGCACACACTTTGTGCAGGATAATCTAAGGAACTATCATGCTAAGTTTCATTCAAATCCATTCAGTAGTTTTCAGAAGAGAAGATTTTTTAAAGTTAGCAAATATGATGAACAAATTGTGAAAAATTGTCATTAAAGGACATTTACCCCTTAAGGGGTCAATTGACAATTTTGGTCATATTAACCTATTTGTAGATCTTACTTTGCTGATCATTTTTGCTGTTTACAGTTTATCTTCATCTATAATAATATTCAAGATAATGACCAAAAACTGCAAAATTTCCTTAAAATTACCAATTAAGTGGCAGCAACCCAACAATGGTTTGTTTGATTCATCTGAAAATTTCTGGGCTGATAGATCTTGACCTAATGAACATTTTTACCCCATGTCAGATTTGCTCTAAATGCTTCCGTTTTTGAGATATAAGCCAAAAACTGCATTTGACCCCTATGTTCTATTTTAAGTAACGGCGGCCATGTTTTTTGACGGATCAAAAATCGAAGCACACACTTTGTTCAGGATAATCTAAGGAACAATCATTTTAAGTTTCATTCAAATCCATTCAGTAGTTTCAGAGGAGAAGATGTTTGAAAAATTGTTAACGACGACAGACGACGACGACGACGGACGCCAAGTGATGAGAAAAGCTCACATGGCCTTTTAGGCCAGGTGAACTTATAATAGAGAAGAAGTCATTTGAGGCCAATCTTAATGACCTGCACAAAAAAACATTTTTTTTATATTTTGAAAAACTTAAATATCAGAATAAAAAATTATATATTTCTATGTCCGTCATATTGGACATTACCGGAAGTAGGTGTTTTGAAGACTTTGTCCTATAAATTGAATGTGTGAGAAGCACCAGAGAAAGGTTCCTATAAGGATAGCAGCAGTACGTTAAAACATATTTCAATTATAGCCTGTATAATAGTCGTATTTTTGTTTAATGACCGCCACATAGCCAGAAATTAGTAGTGGTTTTGCTAATTAATATTCATAATATGTTAATGAGAATTGTACCACGTGATAGTACTTTGAACTGGACTGGCTTGATAGGCTTGATATCATTAAAATCTTTAAAACACGGATATTATAAGTTGCCCGTCACAGAGTCCTTATTTACAATCACTTTGATATTTCCGTAAAGTTGTCAGGCGGTCAAAATCAAAACAATGAACGCGAATTTAGTGAATTTTTCGTGCTTTCGTGAGTTTATTCTTCTTGAAATAGTGACATTTTAATTTTACGTGGGAACCTAGAGTTCAACGACTACACATACAAGGTTTGGACTTGCTTATTCTTTGGAAATTCAAGTTTCATATTTCACCCCGGCAACCTGTTTTTGTAATGACCTTGTAAGCCAATTTTCAACACGAAGTTTGCATATTTGACGTTTCAGCCATTTTAGCCTGTATTTTACACTGCAATGTTAAAAGCCTCTCGCTTCGATTTTTAAAATAGCTCAGGAACCTGTATTTTTGCAACAACAGTCATTATGTTTCGTTTAAATGGTGTATATTGTTGTGTATATTCATTTTCTGCCCCGGCAACCTGTCTATCACTTAAATTAAAATTAAAACAGACATTTTTATCAAAATTCCCTATCATTTAAATGTAATTTCCGTGACCCGTATCCGATTTCTTTAGTATAATATTCAAAAAGTGGCGTTGATTTCTTGATATGATAATGGATTTTACCAGAAGTAAGGTTTTTGAAAATATCTAATATATATATATATATATAATCTATCCAAAAGGAGTACATAACAAAGGTTTGTACCAAATTTTTCGATAGTAGCATGATTATAACACTGACCATTTCACATACTAGCCTTCGATATTTGACTGATTTAAGTATGATGTTCGCCATTTTGGATTTTACCGGAAGTGAGACATTTTTTTCAAATGCCTTCCTATCTGAATTTAAAGAGTAATAGTTGAGGAAGGTGTATGTCGATTCACACGAATTTCATGTTTGTAGCAGGATGTGCACAATTCGTCTGAAATATGCTTGTATCCGCTGCACTGTTACTGACTATAATGTGGGTAAAAATTTGGATTCAGAATATTTGTTCATTCAAATCATTTGTATGACCCGATTTTTTTTTAATCAAATTGTGGAAAAATCCATCCCCCTTTTTTTAAGTCAAATGGTCGTTCCCTAATTGCTAGAAAAGTTGTTCGAAAATTTGAACTTGATTCGGTTCTTCGTAATGAACATTTGAATGACATATAGTTTACAAGTGAGAACAAATCTTATGTACAGGTAGCTAAACAAGGTTTATAGATGTGAACAAATTTAATGGGAAACTAGTGTACATTACATTAAACCAAATGTAAACATGTTTACTGTACACGGCGTTTGGTGTGAACACGGCCTTACACACGTCACCTACTTACTTTTAACCAAAGTTACAGTTGACTTGTCAGAGAGAAAATCTCGCCATCTCGCCATTTGCATGACAGAGGCAATTATCTCCAATATACTTACCCTAATTTTATTTCTCAAATAAAATCTTTGCACATATTTGGGGGTTTGGCCCGGGTTCGTGGTATCTCTTGTGTCATTTTGGAGAGTAAAATGGTAGCCAAAGGACTACTAGCAGTTATACGGTTCTATGTTTGCTTGAAAAGGAAAAAAGACTGCGTGGGAGACATTGATGGCATTTGAAGATGTGACTTTAACATTAAGAATGATGGTTGATCAGCCTAAATCACCGTGGTTTTACTGTAGCCAGGATCGCACAAACTGATCAAATGGGGTAAATAAAGCAAGAAAATAACTATTTGTGCAAAAGGGAAGGTTAATTGAGGCTATTCCCTCAACTTGGTCTACTCTGCATGGCCATGGCTAATAGGGCAAACAGTCCAAATAGGTGTACAAAAGAAACAACATAGAACACTAAAGACTAAGCAACACGAACCCCACCAAAAACTAGTCTGACTCGGTAGGTCACATTCATGAAAAGGGAAGGGAATTGTAGTTACGACGTAGGACATCTTGATAGGAAATACAAGCGCGGGAATATTGTCTCAATTTGGGAGATATATTATACTCTGTATGCAGACGCTGCTGGAATATTGCTACATAAAAATGGAAAGTTCACAATTGGGAAGCTGAAATCATCTCATGTGTGATGCAACGTGCAATATACTAAGGCGGTTGTTTAGGGGTCGAGCTTGGAATTGGCTCTTATGCTACCCAGTCCAAGCCCTAATGGATGGCTAAGGGTCAAAGCGGTTCCATGGGAACGTTTAACCCTTTTAAAAAACTTTTTCTGAGGCCCCATCATCTTGTTAGGAGCTTGTACATTATGGATGTAAGAAAGGATGCAGCGGTCGTTGTAAATGAGGGAAATTGGGTCTCCCATGCACTCGGTTGTGTGCTTGTGGCAGTTGCACTAGTTTTAATCATTGGGAAGACCCACTACTGGACTTATACGTTGATAGTGGGTCTTCCCATGGATAGAAACACGTGCCTGTGACTTGTGGTGGTGATTGTGAGTAAACATGTATTTGTGGCCAAATAGCAGTAATTTTAGAATTTTTTTAGTATTTTAGTGACTTTATTTTGTTTTAATCAATCGATCCAACACTATACATCGAGGATATAGAGAGGGATTGAGATGGATTTGGACCATATTGTTTTTTTACCGAAAGTGTTAACTTTGTATTAAAACATTTTAATAATAATAGAGAAGAAGTTTTTTTTGCTAGATAAACCAATTCCAAGGAATTACCTACAATATATTGGTCATACATTTTCGTCCTGAGAAGAATGAAGATATGATTCATAATCTTCAATAAATATTTATTATGTTTTCAGCAATACATGACACGGAGAAAAGTTTTAAATTATACATTTATATCTTAACTACTTCATCACTTCGTCTAAGTAGAAATTGGTTCATTTTATCATTTATACTCAGACATTTTAAAGTAGTCATAAATCAATACTTATTTGTTATCAAATTTAAGTAAAGGCAAACAATTTATATGATATCTTGTAAAATCGTCATGACTTTGTGGTCGTTACTCCTAACAACAGGAATGTTTCAAGGTTATTTTTAAAACATCTACATAAGTGTATTGTTCGCTTTATCACCTTCTTAAAATAACCCATTTTGTTGACATATTGATTTTTGTCGAGACTTCGATTTTTGTCGAAAAGCGAGACATATCAATCATACATTCCGTCGTTGGCGTCCACAAATATTCACTCTGTGGTTAAAGTTTTTAAAATTTTAACAACTTTTTTAAACTATAATTGATTTCTACCCAATGTGGATATTAGGCAGCAACCATTTGATTTTCTGGGGGGGCTATGGTTTTTTTTTCTGGACAATTTTTTTTTCGACTGTGGCGAAAAACAATCTATTTTTTTTCGCGACAAGTCAAAAACAATTTTTTTCTTTCAATTTTACCATTACATATAGTGGCAGCTGAGGGTGAAACAAACAATTTTTTTTTCTCAGAATCAAAAACAAATAATTTTTTCTCCAAAAACTGGAAACCAGATTTAGGCTGATCAACCGCACACCAGCGGCAAATCTGTGTGTATTATTCATTTTTATAATTTTTATAATGACATACCCCCCCCCTTTTTTTTGGGACGTCTCCGTGCTTTTATTTGCCAAAATCATTGAGAGACGCTGCTACAGCTTCCAGAATATTGGCTATCATTCCGAATCCAAATAAAATCAGAACTCTTCGTGAACTTATGGAGATGATCCAAGAATCCAAGAATGACAAGCCTTCAGTGTTAAAATGTGTCAGAAACTAGGTACATGTATATCAGAATCATTGACAATAAGAAAAATAATTTTCGTTCAGTTGTATTGTTGTGTTCTTTAAATTGTCCTCATCTTTTTAAACATATGAAATTAGTTTTGCTTTTTACGCCTATATCTTCAACCTTCTCTAAGACGGTACGATGGGTGGTTGTTCTGGTGATTGGTTAGCCTCCAGTGGACACTTAAAGGCATATTCAGGAAGGGAATATGATAAATAAATAAGAACCAACATGCTGAACTTGGTCTTAAAAGCGGTAGTTCACAGAATGGCATGTCATCTTATGTACTGATTTTTACGACTTGCGGCAACCCAAATCTTACTTCATACTTAGCGGAAAAAAACAATTTTTCTTTTGTTTTTGTTTTGTTTTGTTTGTTTGACCCGGACAGGATGATACACGTATAAATGGTTCGTGTATAATGTTTAGATACTTATATCTCCCGTTCATATCCCTATGAAATTCAAAATCCAGTTTTTTGTTATTGATTTTCGTGACCCAAATTATGTTTTGTCTCTACTGTTACCACTTTGTCCTCCCTGTTACTGCCTTTGTTCTTTCCTGTTACCTCAAAAAATGTGTAAAATAATTTTTACAATCAACATAACTGATCTATTGACTAAGTTTCCAGTTAGTATAATTGAAAAGGGACATAATAGTAAATTTTCAATGCCACTGTCTCCACAATATTTTTTTAAGAGTGTTTGAAAAATCAGAAATGTGATGATTTTCCTGAACGTACCGACTATCTGCAGATTTATTTTGGTAATCTACATAAATGATAAATGTAAATGTGATTTCAAATGAACACTGCTATGCAAATGTGAGCCACACTTTTCATTGGATATTTTCTTTTCTATTATCCCTTTTGCTATCAGTTAAAAAAAGTAACAGGATGGACAAAATCTGACACAAGCTGGCACACAATTTTAAAATAAAATTTTCTCAGGTGTTGGTAAGATTGCATATTTTAAAAAAATATTAACAAATCAATATGCTATTGGTTTTTTAAATTAATTTGCATTTATTTTAACTTTTTTTTTGGAAAAGTTCAGATTCCGAATTTGTACTTTATTTTGAAATGACTGATATAATGTGCATTAGCAATTACATGCTGTGATGTTTACCCTTATATGGTGTGGGTTATGATGGGGTTAAATGATTAAAGCATAATGCCCTTTAAAAAATAAAGATTAGAGAATAACGGGCAAAAAAAAATGAAGATTAGAGAAATGCGTGGTCTAAATTTTTTGAAGATAAGGGAAAAAAGGGGTTAATTTTTTGAAGATTAGAGAAAAAAGGGGTGAAAATTAAATGTTTACAAAATAACAGACCCCCCCCCCCCCCCCGCCGCAAATCGAGACCCCAGTTGGGCATTAATTGATATGCAAACCTCCTTATGTGATGTGCAAATATACTTTTTTTGTGAGATCTTATCGGGATATCCAAAACGGGATATATAATAATAATATTTGGATTTGTTTGTATTGTTGTCCGGTAATGTACAACATATTAGTATATTTGTAAACCTTCTATAAGGATATTATCACACCATTACAAATTCAATCATAAACGGTGTTTGCACATCATAGCTATTATGAAAATGGTCATAATAAAAGGCAGACTGCAGTTTTGGCGTTCCATAGCAAACTATAACGGTTACCGTGCAATTCTTTCTACCTGTCCTTTGGGTTGATTGTCAAGTAATATCTTTTATTTCATAATACAGTCCAAATTATTACAGCATTTTATATGTTTTCTTAATAAATAAAAAGTTGTTCATCTCGAAAACATTTCATTTGTAAACATGGATATTTTATCTTACCTTTATAGCAGTCATCGTATTCAACACCAGGAAGTGTATTTGTTTGTCATGTGATATGGGTCAAAAGTTAAATCACATTTCATTTATGTCATGAAATCGTTACTTAAACCATTTTTAGTTGCCCGATATTTAATTGTTCTTTATCTATTAAGAACAGGGTTGGTAATAAAAACAAGTTTTTATTTGTGAATGGTGAACAACTCACAGGTAAAAACATCGAATACAACTTATACACGCCTGGTAAACCATCTAATCTCAACCAAATGGTTGAGACGGAAAAAAAGTATTCTGGCACTTCCTGTTGAGCTTTTCTGGTTCAAAATATTCAAAATTAAAGAACCTTAGTGAGCACGCTCACATACCCCATGTCCCCACATTGTCATTGGAGAAATTAAATAAGTATAAGAAAAAAAATTGTATAAGAAAAAATATTGAATAATAATGTCCTGTCAATATACATAGTATCTCCTTATTATCTACAAAATTTCATGAAATTCTGTTGTGTGTTTTCAGAGGAGTTGAGATGACAAACTGTTGCAGAAGTACATTGAAGCAAATAAGTTTAAAGGGGCATAACTCCTAGAAAAAAAATTGAACCGTAATTTCCTGTCGATATGCACATCTACATAGTATGTCCTTATTATCTGAAAAAGTTTCGTGAAATTCTGTTGTGTGGTTTGAGAGGAGTTGCGATGACAAACTGTTGCAGTAGTACATTAAAGTAGATAAGTTCAAAGGGGCGTAACTCCTAGAAAAAAAAATTGAATCACAATTTCCCGTCGATATGCACAACTACATAGTATGTCCTTATTATCTGAAAAGGTTTCGTGAAATTCTGTTGTGTGGTTTGAGAGGAGTTGCGATGACAAACTGTTGCAGTAGTACATTAAAGTAAATAAGTTCAAAGGGGCGTAACTCCTAGAAAAAAATTGAATCGCAATTTCCCGTCGTATGCACAACTACATAGTATGTCCTTATTATCTGAAAAGGTTTCGTGAAATTCTGTTGTGTGGTTGAGAGGAGTTGCGATGACAAACTGTTGCAGTAGTACATTAAAGTAAATAAGTTCAAAGGGGCGTAACTCCTAGAAAAAAAATTGAATCGCAATTTCCAGTCGATATGCACAACTACATAGTATGTCCTTATTATCTGAAAAGGTTTCGTGAAATTCTGTTGTGTGGTTTGAGAGGAGTTGCGATGACAAACTGTTGCAGTAGTACATTAAAGTAAATAACTTCAAAGGGGCGTAACTCCTAGAAAAAAAATTGAATCACAATTTCCCGTCGATATGCACAACTACATAGTATGTCCTTATTATCTGAAAAGGTTTCGTGAAATTCTGTTGTGTGGTTTGAGAGGAGTTGCGATGACAAACTGTTGCAGTAGTACATTAAAGTAAATAGGTTCAAAGGGGCGTAACTCCTAGAAAAAAAATTGAATCGCAATTTCCCGTCGATATGCACAACTACATAGTATGTCCTTATTATCTGAAAAGGTTTCGTGAAATTCTGTTGTGTGGTTTGAGAGGAGTTGCGATGACAAGAAACAGGACTGACTGACGGACGGGTCAAAAACATTATACCCTCCGCAACTTCGTTGCATGGGGTATAATAAACACAGGGTAGGTCGAATTTTCTTCGATTTACTGAAAATCAATGACTTTTTTGTAAAATCGGAGAATGTCATGCCATAGATAAATAATAAGTGTAACTAATATGTCTCTTCTGAATTTAAAATATTTTAAATTGAAGTCACAATCACTTTTCTCCTACGGATTATAATGTTTACATTCTTTAAATCCGATAGAACTGAGCACTATGATATTAATGACTTAGCAAGAAAATATGTCAATTATTTGTGTGTTTTTTTAGGTAGGCACTTAAAGTTAACCATCGAGGGACGTTAACTACCGAGGGTAGTAATGAATATTCATCTTTACCGGATGATTGACAGCGATGTAAATAAAAACATGAGAGTGATTACCGTGTGTCAACGTCATATCAAATTAATTCAATTTAATTGTTAGAAATACTGTTTTCTTCTGAAAATTAAAAAATAAATAAAATTGAATGGAATGGAATGGAATGGAATTGAGCTATGTACAATAAAGTAAATAATAGCAATTAGAATTAGACGGTAGACAAGCATATTTTGCCTATTGATTCTTTTTTGCATGCCTATTTGGTTATATTATAATGCACTAATTGTTTTGATACTGTTTAATGTTTAAATAAGACCCATATGTGAACCATTTATGCACTTTTAATATAAAGATCAGATTCACACAGGATCATACAGTTCGAGCTAACTATTTTATGTACGAGAGCTATTACTAATGTAACGGTGATGCTGAGATAATCTCCCTTTGCTAGAATATGGGATGACGCAAAATGAACTATATCACTGTGCAAGAACGGAATAGCAAAGTGAATATATAAATCAAACTGTATTGGGATGATTTGGTAAACGTTTATCCAACTTACTGGATATTTTATGAAAGATTTTGCCATTTGTATAGAGGAATTATACCTTTTCAAATAAACTTGGGAGAATAATACACTAATTATAGAATTTTTGGTAACTTAAACGAACTAATCTTGTCAAATATACATCAACTTCATAGTCTTTGAATAAAAATTTGTTGCGTGCAATTGTTAAATATTTAATGCGATGAGTGTCATTATAGCACAGGCACTTGTTTCTGTCAATATGGGGTTTACTATCCATACCCAGTACAAACACACCTTGTGTGTTTTGTACTGGGTATGGATAGTAAACCCCATATTAAGGTGTGTTTTGTACTGGGTATGGATAGTAAACCCCATATTGACAGAAACAAGTGCCTGCATTATAGCCTGAAATGAGATTTTGATTACAACGATTAAGAAAAAATCCTGATTAATTCAAACGCAATACTTCAAAATGCGAGTCTTAATTATTGTCGCAATAATAAAAACCTCGCATTAATTTCTGAATTTACAGACATCTGTACCGTCAGCGTACCGTGATCTGTTAAAGGTTTTTTTTAATAGTTAATTCCGGTGTCACTTTGTCTCTTTTAGAGAGTTGTCTCATTGGCAATCATGCCATATCTTCTTTTTTTTATATAATAAAACAAAAACCTGAACGACTTTACATTATAAATTAAAATGCATCCTAGTCGTGATGGAAACAGAGTCAAATGAACAAATGGACTAAATGAAACTGAACGAAAAAAAGAAAGAAAACACCAATTTGTATCTGATAGGGGTGAATTCTATTCTTTATTCAAACTCGAGTTTGGTTTGGAACCGTATCTATTGCGATTATTACCCAAGGACAGATATTACATATCTAAACTTCGATGCTCGAATTTGAAGTTACCTATTGAGACGGGTAGATGGGCGGGGATCGCGAGGGAAAATAGAATATGTACATTATGTAATGAGTGAATAGGGGATGAGTTTCATATATTGTTTACCTGTAAAAATGCTGATGTTTCTGCTCTTAGATCAAAGTTTGTACCAAATTACTATGTAATGAATCCAAGCAAGAAGAAATTCACTAGCTTGTTGTCTATATGTAACGTACAAGTTCAAAGGAAATTATCAATTTTCGTGAAGAAAATCATAAAATACTTAATCTAATTATACCAATTGTCTTTTAAAATATACTATGTATTTGTGTTTCATTTGTCCTATCTCGTTATGTATTATCTTAATATGGTTGTATATATTATTGTCCTCTTGTACACAAGTATGTGTCTGAGGTTATGAATAAAATCTTGAAATCTTGATACAAGAAAGATTATATTTGCTTCGGCTTTTTCCATTTGCGCCAATCTGCACTTAATTAGCGCCTATTTTTTTTATTTCTTTGCGCCAAATTTATTTTCTTCATTTGCACAAATTAACAGGTAAACACAAGTCATGAGGCATATAAGATGTATAGAATTTATTTATATAATAACAAAAATATTCCTTCTGGCCTTTTGCCACCTGCCACTACTTGCTCACACGTGACGAGGAGGAGGAGGGGATTGAAAGCAGGATAAGTTTATTGCAAGTGTACATCACACTTGAAGTAGCACTTTATAAATAAGATTGTAACAGTTTGACATAAAAAGCACATTTGCATATGCACAAATCTTTTTTTTAACTGAGTATTGTCATGCAACACTTCTGTTGAACTGCAACCTTGTGATATCTTCCCTACAATAAAGCATCCCCTTTTTTATCAAAATTTTTATAAGTTAAAGCCTGTTTTTTTCTTTATGGCATCGGTTCCATATATGAAAGTAAATGTTCGGGTACCAGAAGTGTGATTAAATGATGATACCCATGATCTCAACATGTGTCTATACACACATTTATCTATATTATAGCTTGTGTTCATTGAATTGCTGCGTTTGGTTAAACAAGTTTAATTTTATCATCTAAATTTATCAGACCTAACCTTTCGAATCAATTTGGCGCAAATTAAAAAATGTCAATGTGCGTAAAAGAAAAAAAATATGCTTTTTCAAAATTGGCGTAATTGTCATACGTACATTCACCGATCACATATTACTGGTTAGATTAAAAATAATATATTATTTAGATTAAGAAGTACTTTAAGAAATTGATTGATTGTTGTTTGCCATCAGTACAGCCGCAAATATTTCAGACAAGTTCAGGGAGAAAACTAAATAATGAATACAATAGGGAATGTTACTGTTCAAATAAATGTCATCGGTCATTCAGAGTGAAGTATAGATACGAAACTTTGGACCGTCGATTGAAAATAGTTTGTTTTGATAACAACCGCCGGTAGGTATAGACAAATACGGTTGAAAGGCGGTATATAGGAGCACTAAGTTCTATGTTAACCACCGACAGTAGGTATAAAGAAATACTATTGAAAGACGGTATATAAAGGAACACTATATTTTACGTTAACCACCGACGGTAGGTATAAAGAAATACTGTTAATAGACGGTATATAGGAGCACTATATTGTATGTTAACCACCGACGGTAGGTAAATTCAGATACTTTTGACAGACGGTATATATGAGCACTATATACGGACCATATAATACGTTATATTGACCATCGACGGTAGGTATAAATGAAAACTGTTGATAGACGGTTTATAAGAGCACTTTATTGTATGTTAACCACCGACAGTATGTATAGACACATGATTTTAATAGACAGCACTATATTTTACGTAAACCACCGACTACCGACAGTAGGTTTAGACAAATACTGTTGATAGACGGTATATAGGAGCACTATATTGTATGTTAACTACCGACAGTAGGTATAGACAAATACTGTTGATAGACGGTATATAGGAGCACTATATTGTATGTAAACTACCGACAGTAGGTTTAGACAAATACTGTTGAAATCGGTATATAGGAGCACTATATTGTATGTTAACTACCGACAGTAGGTATAGACAAATACTGTTGATAGACGGTATATAGGAGCACTATATTGTATGTTAACCACCGACGGTAGGTATAGCTAAATACTGTTGATATACGGTAAATAGGAGTACTGTATTGCATGTTAACCACCGACGGTAGGTATAGATAAATACTGTTGGTAGACGGTATATAGGAGCACTATATCGCATGTTAACTACGGTTAACTACCGACGGTAGGTTTAGAAAAATACTGATAATAGACGGTATATAGGAGCATTATATTGCATGTTAACCACCAACGGTAGGTATAGACAAATACTATTGATAGACGGTGTGAAGGAGTACTAATTCGTATGTTAACCACTGACGGTAGGTATAGACAAATACTGTTGATATACGGTGAATAGGAATACTGTATTGCATGTTAACCACCGACGGTAGGTATAGATAGAATGAAATTCAAAACAGTGTGGCGATGGCCATTGATTGACACATTAAATTCATCCATTGACTGGGGCAATTTACATGAACGTTTGTCTGTAACGACCACTGTTCACGACGTACCTACGATAGACATTTAAACTGTGGGGTCACCAAAGGTTTCTTAACGCCTTTAATTATAAAATAATTCGAAAAATTAATCAGGAATAACCTTTATGTTTTGATTTATATAATTGATATAAATCAAAACATCGTGTTATTTCTGATTAGTTTTTCGAATTACTTTATTAAGTTGTTGAGAACCTTTGGTGACCCCATAGTTTAAGTGTATTTAAAAAGTACATAGTGAGCAGTGGTAGTTACATACAAACGTTCACCTTAATTTTCCCAGTCAATGGATGAATTTAATGTGTCATTCAATGGCCACAGCCACACTGTTTTGAATTTCATTATAAATACTGTTGGTAGACGGTATATAGGAGCACTATATCGCATGTTAACTACCGACGGTAGGTTTAGAAAAATACTGATAATAGACGGTATATAGGAGCATTATATTGCATGTTAACTACCGACAGTAGGTATAGACAAATAATGTTGATAGACGGTATATAGGAGCACTATATTGTATGTTAACTACCAACAGTAGGTATAGACTAAAACTCTTGATAGACGGTATATATAAAAGCACTATATCGTATGTTAATCACCGACGGTAGGTATAGACAAATACTGGTGATAGACGGTATATAGGAGCACTATATTGTATGTTAACCACCGACGGTAGGTACAGACAAATACTGTTGATATACGGTGTATAGGAGCACTATACTGTATGTTAACTATCGACAGAAGGTATAGATAAATACTGTTGATAGACGGTATATATGAGCACTATATTGTATGTTAACCACCGACGGTAGGTATAGACAAATACTGTTGATATACGGTACATTGGAGTACTGTATTGTATGTTAACCACCGACGGTAGGTATAGATAAATACTGTTGGTAGACGATATATAGGAGCACTGTATTGTTATTGGTTGCTGTCTTTGATATTGAGTTTACGTTTATCGTTTCAGCATTAATCGGGCTGTTAGTTTTCGTTTTTCGTCACATCTAGTCAGGAATGGGTTTGAATAGCATTTTACATGAATACATATGTGTAACTCATGGCTGATTCACATTCGATTGTCTTTGGTGGATAAGTTTCCCATTGGCAATATTACCACATATCTTCTGAATTTTCATTGCATCATCTAAACATGTAAAACTCGTATATAGAAAATATATACGTATAGATAATATATATATAATATAAAAAAGTAGATGTTGTATGATTGGCAATGAGACAACAGTAGTGTTTGTGGGACAGAATGACCCCCATTAAGGTGGACGTCGGACGCTGACGCCATATTCGAAAGTTTGCGCAGACGCCGACGCCATATTTGGGCCTTAAAGCGGACGCCATAGTCGACCCTGAAATCAAGACGCAAACTTCGGGTTGGGCCATGTTACTCTGACATCGAGACGCCGACGCCATATTTGGGCTTAAATCCTGGACGCTATATCTTAATTTTTGACCAGGCTACCCTCCAGGGTGGATACTTTTAGTGACCCTAGAAAGAGTTTTTCAAGACTTGAGACCTGCTATACATCCATGTAGGTGTTTTAAGATTTTTTTTTCTTTCTTTTTTCATTATTTTTTTTTGTATCATTATTTTTCATTTAACCAAATAGAGCTACGAGTTTACTGTCATTCTGAATCGTGTCAGTGGATGAAAAGTTGTTGATAATGTCCTTCATCTCGAGTCCCGACATCTCAATTTGACGTAATAAATGCAATACAGGCCACATGTATCTGAATCATTGGGTTGGATTTGACTGCAAACCACACAGTATTTCGGTCCATTGACGATGAGTACATTTCTGAAATAGCGTTGGTACTTTTCCGGTAATCGTTCTAAGGAGTCGAAAAATTCTGATGGACCCGATGCGGGGAAATGAAATGCAACCCAATGACTCCCCTTTTGATCACAGTTGTCCGTATTGACCACAAACCTTCTACGCCTGTCGCTCACATATCTAGGCAAGTCTTCTGCACAGCAAACGGTCACGGGAAATCCACTCAAAGCATCCTCTACATCTTTCCCGGTCATCGTTAAGGGCAATGCCGTTTTTATTCCCACAACCTTGCTGACGTTGGGCTTCTAATCCACGTAGGTGAGAAATCACTAAGTACTCCACAATCCTGACAGGCGATGAGATCTTTCCGTGTTTCAGCATCCTCTGACGAACTATGTGTTGTCTCGTCGGCAATATCTTCGTCTGATGAGACCGAACTATCGTCTTCAAAAGTATTCGAGAGACGGTCGTTATCCCTCTGTCCGTCTGGTGTCTCTCCTTGACCGACCTGCAAGACCTCTGTGTGCAATCTGGAGGCTTCTGGGGTTCTAGCTTTTAGGTCAACAAGAAAGTACCCGAAAGGTGTCCTCTTTGCCTCTTCAAATTTCCGGAGAAAGAAGTCCCCTCGAGAAGGATACATCTGTCGGCCAAGAGTCACGATGGGCTGTCGATCAATGGGGTTATTAAAGAGAATGAGATAATGACAGTTTCGTCTCTGGGTGGGGTCTTTGCCAAAGTATAAATTCTGATTAAAAACGACGACCGATAAATTCCTATGGTGACACCCTTCCGTAAACAAATCATTTATTCTGGAGTCTTTGTCCGATGTCGACATGATGTCATCTAATAGGATCATGTTTCGAATGTTGGGATCGAAAAAATCGTCCCTTTCGAGATCAAAAGGAATTCCACGAATGAATTCAACGCGTGGAAGGACTGCATGTTCGTTGTATTTCCTCGTAAAGAGGTTGCCACCTTTTATACAACCAAACGATCCTGTCTGAACTAGGACTTCACAGTTTTTTTATGTGTTGAAACAAATAAAATAAAATAAGTTTTATCGCAGGAGGTTGGACCGGACACAATCATGGTGAAAGGGTGTCTAAACACGAAAGCCTTCTGCTGCTGCTTTTGCTGCTGCTGCTTCTTTTTCTGCTGCTGCTGTTACTGCTTTTGCTGCTGCTGGGTAACACCTGGGTGGTATAGTGGCTCATCGGAAGAATGCTTACTCCTTATATGTCTTTGAAGATCGTGCGGCCACGCATACACTTTACAGCAAGTATTGCAATTAAACATACTCGTAATTTCCTAAATGACAGTGAGTAGTTTCCTCTTATAGATTTACTTCACTTCCTTCGAAAATATAGCAAGAGAAATACATGGTCATCTTTTAGACGACATATTTGAAGATGATCGTATCTCAAAACAAATTCGATGTGATACAATTCATTCCTGGTTACCGTGAAATAGACTGGTTTCCCAAACGTCACGTCCGTGATATCTTCATTTAATCGTATCGACTGGAGAATATGGAGAGATTTTCCCTAACGTACGACTGGTGCACGAAATCGGAACAGAAGTACATACGTCTAGTTTAGGCTTCTAATTCCGGTATGAACGACACCTTCAATGCACATTCCCACGATCCATCCAACGTATAGCGTTTTGCAAGGCGCACTTTGAAATTGCCACGTACGTTATTTTCAAACGATGGATGAAAGCGAGTTTTCGCTATTAATAAATAAACAAAACTCGTCCATAGTGTTAATTCCAGTGAAACCTTTAGTATCTCTCTTACAGCTTTGTTATACTCAAAGCCGTATTTAAGGAAACAAACGGAAATAGTAATTGATTGCTTAACGTCCAGTGGCAAATAATTCATGAATGTTTAGAACACGTTAACCATAAATACAATAGGAATAGGTCTTGTAAAAGAGGCCACCCCGCGGGATAAAGGGTATATTGGATAGGAACATAAATTTTGCCTTGCAATAGGCTAAAATGTGTTGTGTATAAGTACAGTAGACTAATTTATCTTCTATACGGTTGAAATAATTTTTATAGTCAATACAATTTTTTGTGTTTCTGTATAATTAATGAATCCTCCTGATCATCTTTCTTCATTAAGCATTTAGTAATCTTCATCATAATTTTATGTAAAGGACTATATAGACATAAAACTTGTTTGATTGGACCGTATGCTAAGAGCCAGCCACCTACAGAGCCAGAATCATCTCATTTATACCGGTTCAAACCGGTTCTTGTTTCTCTGCACGGACATAATTCTTGCACGTGCACAAACAAACAAAAAATGCTACTGTAATTATATACTGTAACAGTCGTATTTGTTTGTATTCCTTTATAATTTTTTTATAGTTTAACATCCCATAATTTTTAATTCCTTATATTTAAGCAGCCGTATATTTCTCTATTCGATATATTTTACCAGTCCCTATTTCACTATTCTTTATATTTATTTTGGTCATATTTCTTTATTTTTTATTTTTCTCGCCCATATCATTCTTTATTTATTTTTTCGTCCATTATTCTCTATTCTGTAAACCCAATCCAAACTCCTTGTATATAAATATTGATTGATTAAATATATTATCCGTGTATTTTTGAAGATAAAAACCAACTACGACCGTGGAATTTTCAAATATATAGTTAAGATTATGTTAAATGAGAAACAATTTTAAATGACCAGACGTGGTTTTAGTTAATCATTTGGGTTGAAATCCTAATCATATGATAGTAATTATATGTGGTTGAAATGAGTTGGAATGCAATACTACTCAATGTTTACGGTTGTCATTCTTATCTAAAAGATAAAGATAATTATTTAATGTCACAGACTATATTTTTATAATTGGTGTCCGTTAATTAGAACCAAATAAAAAGTGTACACCTGTAAACATGTAATTGAAAGAAAGTGTATAAAGATACTTATTTTTAATCACCACATGTGCTTTATCTCTTAATCTAATTATTTGAGATGTCATGTTAAACAGGACCATAGGATATTAATTAAATGGTTCAAATAAGTCGGAAAGCTACGGACGCCCATAGGACCTCCCACAAATATAATTTGAATTCGAAATCACGAATTTAAATCGTTATTACGAATTTTATAATTCGTTATAACAGCTTAAATTTGTGAGAACGAATTGTTGGAAATCGTTATTTCAGATTTTGTAATTCGTTACGAATTATTAGGAATTAAATTCGTTATCACAATTTTTTGTAATGTGTGATACCGAATTAAAATCGTTATAACGAATTGTATAAATGGTTATTACGGATTAAATTCGTGATAACGAATTTGTGGAACTTGTTATCACATTTTTTTTAATGTAATTTGTGATTCCAGATTAAAAACATTTTCACCTAAATTTGAACTACCTCACCTGGCACACAGGCCGGGTTAAGTTAGCTTTTTTCTCTTTACTGAAACCTTTTGGTCAAAGTTAAACAAACTTGACCACGAGCAATTTAGTTTTAACGATTTCTATTTTAAAAATTAGCAAAATTGATTGGACACTTAATTTGGTTGTTTGTTGGTTTTGTTTTGTTTTTGTAAATTAGCGCTGAATGGGCACAAGTTCAGAACGGTAAAAGTGACGTCACCCAATTTCAAACTTGATCATCAGACTCAGTGTTTTGTGTTAATAAACATTGTGTATTAATTCAATAACATTTGGTTGAGGCAAACTAAATGTAGAGAGCGGAAATTACAGAATAAACACTACGTCTTTGACCATTTGTAAAGGGGCATAACTCACGAACTATAAAAGAGACGCCCTTCAATTTCAAATTTTATCTGTGTGTTTTAGTAATTGGCATAGTGTATAAGTTGAATTTATAACATTTGGTTGAGGCAAACGGAAACCATTTCTGGGAACGTACCCGACAAACGGACTGGACTGACGGACAAGGGCTAGACTAAACTTCTCCCACGCCTAGCGGCGGGGGCATAAAAAATGTGTTTGATACCCATAATTCGTGACAGTAACATTTGTATTCCTTTTTCTTAATTTAAAGTCTTCTCAGACAGGCGATTTCCTTCGTGTGTATCGCCAATTAATATATTTTACACAGAAGCAAAAGAATTAGTTTCGGCAACATGGTTAATCGAAGTGTACATTTCGATAAACCATGTTTGCGAAACTATTTCCGTTGCATCTGTGTAAAATGTATCCAGGTACACACACTAATGATATTCACCGCTTAAAAAAACTTTGGTAGAAAATAAAAAATAAAAATATTTCGGTCAAGAAATATGAGAATTAGACATATTTCCCCCCGGAGAGTTTCGGTGTGTAAACTGCGTCACTGGCTAATAAACCCACCCGTTTACACGACAAAAATTTGTAGGTATAGTGTAAAATGCGTTAAAACTAAATTGATTGCGGTCAAGTTTGTTTCACTTTGTCAAAAAGGTTTTAATGAAGAAGATTTTTGTAAAAGTAATAAACAGCGATGGGTGCAGAGTGAGGAAGAAAGCTCTCTTTATTCTGTGTGCCATGTGAGCTAAAAATCTGTGATAATGAATTTTAATCTGAAATTACCAATTACAATAAAAACTGTGATAACGAATTCCACAAATTCGTTATCACAAATTTAATCAGTTTAAACAAATTCTACAATTCGTTATAACGATAAAATCGCTTTAACGAATTTATCGTTATCACAAATTACAATAAATTGTGATAAGGAATTTAGTTCTTAATAACGAATTACAAGATCTGTTATAACGATTTTCACCAATTCATTATCACAAATTTAATCTGTTAAAACGAATTATAAAATTCGAGATAACAATTTAAATTCGTGATTTCGAATTCAAATAATTTTATATTTTTGGGAGGTCCTAAATGGGCTTCCGTAGAAAGCAATACTACTGAATGTTTCACGATTGTCATGTTAATAAGATAAGAAATCCAAAAATTAAAAAGATAAAGACAAATATTTTATGTATTGATATCAAACATTTTAATCCAATTCTCTTTACACGGGAATAGTTCCGCCTACTGCATTGAGTGACAGTTTTTCTGATTAATATAAATAGCATATCTTGGAGAATTCTTACAGTTGTTATAAACATGTATAAGCAGTTAATTATTTAAGAGGTAGAAGATTCTTTTCAGAATTATCACAGACTTATTACCTAGGGGTTGGGTAAGCGTTTATCAAAGACAAATTCTCGTCCATTTTCGAGAATATACCGTCCACTTTTAAGGGTATGACGTCACTTTAAAGGGTAGTCTGATGCAACATTAAGGTATAGCGTCCAAGTTTAAAGCCCAAATATGACGTCGGTGTCTCGATGTCCGAATCATACGGTCCAACCTCAAATTCGCGTCCCGATTTCATGGTCGACCATTGCGTCCGCGTTAAGGCCCAAATATGGCGTCGGCGTTCACACCCAGGTCCAAATATAGCGTCAGCGTCCGACTTCCACCTTTATGGGTTCATTCTGTCCCACAAACACTACTGACAACTCTCCACAAGAGACCAAAATGGCACAGAAATTAACAACTATAGGTCACCGTACGACCTTCAACAATGAGCACAGCCCATACCGCATAGTCACCTATAACAAGTCCCGAAATGACAATGTGAAACAATTTAAACGAAAAAACTAACGACCTAATTTATATACAAAAAATGAACGAAAAACAAATATGTAACATATAAACAAACGACAACCACTGAATTACAGTCTCCTAACTTGGGACAGGCACATACATACAGAATGTGGCGGGGTTAAACATGTTAGCGGGATCCCAAACCTCCAAAAACCTGGGACTTTGGTGTAACAGTACGACATAAGAACGAACTATAAAAATCAGTTGAAAAAGGCTTACTCATCAGATGGAAAAAAATACAAATATATAAGATCCATACAATACATACAGACCATATATCGAAACCAATATATACTAAGCATTCAGCCAATCAAACAAAATGCATCTTAGAACCAAAGATCATTTTCACACTGTATATGGGTTAGAGATCTTAAAACAGAGTTTTTTTGGACACTGTATATGGGTCAGAGATACAGTTTGTATACAGACTGAATCTAAAAATTAGACCCATAGATAAAGCATACAGACTGTATATAAGAGCCACAGGCAGTGCACACACTTTATCTTGCAGTAACAGGCAAACATACAGACTTTTATTTCAACTTGGAACAACTTACAATGCATACATACTGTGTCTCTGATCCATAGACAGTGTTAACCGACTAAATCTAAGATATACCGACAATAGAAGTATCTTAGACTCATAGTCAAAGCATATAAACAATGTATAAAGACTAAGAACGACGTACAATACATAAACTTAATTTAATTTACAACAAAGAAAATGCATACAGACTGTATCTGGGAAGCACAGACAATGCATTGACTGTGTGTAATCAAAGAACCTTTGTGAGCACGCTCACATACTTCACAGCCCGACATTGTCACTAAGCAAACAAAATTTCAACAGATTATTTAGTTCAAACACGCATGAAATTCTGTTGTGTAATTTCAGAAGATATGCAGAAGTATATTTAGGCCGAAATTCTATGTTCAGAAGTCATAGTTCCTAATTCCTAACAAGAGTACACACGTTGAAATTTCTCGCCTTATTTATGCTGATAGACCTAAATATAAAGTTTTACTACAATTATCACATAAACTTATTAATAACATGACCAAAGAAAATGAGATCAAGGTCATATGACCAAAATGAGGAATACATTTACACCTTACAATCATTCAATACAAATCAGGTCAAGGTCAGATGACACTTGGCACAAAAACTAAACACTGAACAATGAACCTCGAAAATGAGGTCAAGGTCAAATGAGACTTGCGAGGCTGACATCATAAGATATTTCCAGACACCAAATAAAGTTGACCTATTGCATATAGTATTAGAAAAAACGAACAAAACTCAAAAGCTTAAATTTGACCATTGAACCAAGGAAATGAGGTCAAGATCAGATGACACCTGTCAGTTGGACATGTACACCTTACAATCCTTCCATACACCAAATATACAAGACATATTTCATATAATATCTGAGATATAGACTTGACCACCAAAAACTTAACCCTTTTCATTGATCCATGAAATGATGGCGAGGTCAAGTGAAAACTGTCTGATGGGCATGCTGACCAAGATACGCAAATACTAAACATAGTTACCCATAATATGAGAGAAATTACAAAAAACTTTAACTTTTTTTCAAGCAGTCACTGAACCATGAAAATGAGTTCAAGGACAATGGACATGTGACAGACGGAAACTTCCAAACTTAAGGCATCTGCATTTAAAGTATGGAGCATCCATGTCGTTCGCCGTCTAAAATATAAAGCTTTTAAGAAGTGAACTAACGCTGTCGCCGCCGCCGCCGGATCACCATTCCTATGTCGAGCTTTCTGCGACAAAAGTCGCAGGCTCGACAAAAACAAGAATGTGTCCATCGTACACCGTTCCCCACTTGCCCTATCATTTTCTTTGTTCAGTGGACCGTGAAATAGGGGAAAAAAACCTTCTTTGGCATTAAGCTTAGAAAAAAACATATTATTGGAAACATATGTACTAAGTTTCAAGTTTATTGGACCTGACCTTCAACAAAAACTACCTTGACCAAAACATTTAACCTGAAGCGAGAAAACGGACGAAAGAGCAGACGCATAGACCGGAAAACTAATGCCCATTTACTATCGTAGGTGGGGCATAAAAAAATTAACCATGATTTTCTGCCAATATGCACATTTACATAGCATGTCCTAACTATCTAAAAAATTCATGAAACTCTGTTGTGGTCTTTAGACAGATTTTATGACAAACTGTTGTAGGAGTATATAGGAAATCAATGAATTGATAATTTCATAATTTCCTCATTATCTACAAAGATTTATAAAACTCTGTTATGTGGTTTCAGAGGAGTTGCAATAACGAGAACAGGACTGACAGACCGATGGATCAAAAACATTGTACCATAAAGAACTGTGTTTGGTTTGGTATAATAAAGGGTCTGCTAAATAATGTAAGGCTGAGATAAATTAGTCATTTGGTCACACCAGTTTTTTGGCGAGGTTCGTTTTGTTCAGTCTGTTGTGTTTTGCATTCTGTTGTTTGTTTTTTAATCTTTCTCTTTTTTTTCCGTGGTTTTGTCAGTTTATTATTGACTTATGTGTTTGAATAAGCCTTTAGTATCTTTCGCCTCTCCTTCGGTCAATTTGATTATGTGGGACATACAGATTTAGACCCAAACTTGTCTCTGATTGTTTCGTGATTATTGCAGATGTAAATCATACTATAAAATTGAGTATGGAAATGGGGAATGTGTCAAGGAGACAACAACCCGACCATAGAGCAGACAATAGCCGAAGGCCACCGATAGATCTTCAATGTAGCGAGAAACTCCCGCACACGGAGGTGTCCGTCAGCTAGCCCCTAAACAAATATGTATACTAGTTCAGTGATAATGGACGTCATACTAAGCTCCGAATTATACACAAGAAACTAAAATTATATATCATACAAGACTAACAAAGGTCAGAGGCTCCTAACTTGGGACAGGCGCAAAATTGCGGCGGGATTAAACATGTTTTTTGAGATCTCAACCCTCCCCTATACCTGTAGCCAATGTAGAATAAACAAACGCGAAACAATACGCACAGTAAAACTCAGTTTAAGAGAAGTCCGAGTCCGATGTCAGAATATGAAACAAAAGAAAATAAACAAAATGACAATAATACATATAAATAACAACAGACTACTAGCAGTTATTGACATGCCAGAACCAGACCTTAATTAAACTGATTGAAAGATTATGTCTTCATCATATGAATATCAGGCACAATCCCTCCTGTTAGGGGTTTAGTATTATACCGTCATGAAATATACAACCCTCTTATTTACAATATCATTTGATCAACACCTATTTACAAGGGTCTATTTGATATGATTTTTCTCATTGTTGAAGGCTGTATGGTTGCATATAACTGCTTACATCCACTTTATTTGAACTTGAGTGGATACATGTAGGCGTCTCATTGGCAATCATACCACATCTCCGTATTTTTACAGTATTGTATCAGTACTGTTACCTAATAACAGGACAAAACAAGACAGTAATTTGACAAAACTAAAGACATACATACTTGATTTTACTTCTCTAAAGATATAAACAAAATTTTCATAGTTCGTATCTGAACATGTACACAGCCATGGGAATTTTAAGGGACTATATTTCAGTGTGCATATATTTAGTAGCTAATCTGGCTACTTCCTGTTTATCAGACCGGTACCTTAGAAAAGAATTGTGACAATATATCCAATCTTTTCAAAAACCAAAGACTTACGTCACTAGGAGCAGCAGTTAGTTGTCATAGATACTCTAGATAGAAAGATAATCTGCCACTTTTATAAAAGGGACTACACATAGTTTTTGAAAGGGTATAATCGGTTTGTGCCGAAATTACTTTCTTTAGTCCAGAAACTCATTTGTGCTAAATGGTAATCTCCACCCACATTTAGGACTGGCAGTTATTTGTAGTTTTTATCAACAGCTTGCACTTTTTCTAAATTATATTTGCTTCTTTTAAGACTGACCAAAACTGTTTTTTTACCATTGTGGTTTGATTAAGGTAGTGTATATCAAACAGCTGTTGGAAATATTTTGGACAACCCTCTTATTTACAATATCATTTGATCAACACCTAGTGGTCTTTGGTGGTATCTCGCATAACATTAATAAGGTCTTTTTTAAAAGGCAACTTGAAATTATTGGTCCCATATTTATGTGCTATAGCAAATGTATGGGCTGCTGATCTGCATATATGATAGCAATATATTCTTATGTTTTCAATGACCCCTTATTTCTTCACTCCACTTTATAAGATAGAAATAAATGTTATTCCATATTTTATTGGTTTTTTCAAAGGTATCATAATTTAGACATAAAGACAAAACTAAGCACAGTGAAAAAAGTCTACTCTGTCCTGTAAAGTTTGAGATGTTTTTGCTGTTCAATCTTTGTCACTTGTATGGAAACACTCAATCTTGATAACCTACAATAGAAATATTATCACTTTTATTTCAATTCAATTATTTCAGTTATCATGCATGTAATAGAGAAAATGATAAATAAGACCAGATCTCCACATTAATAATATTAAAACTAGAGGCTTCAATGAGCCTGTGTCACTCACATGATACTTTTATTTACAATTGATGCATGATACAGAAATTGTCCATACCAACCGTCACTGTTTACCATACAATACAGTACTTCTATACACTGTCTGTATACAGTATTTGTCGGATTTTGTCCATACCTATCGTCGATGTTTGACATAAAATACAATACTCCTATATACCGTATATCAACAGTATTTGTCTATACCTACCGTCGGTGGTACAGTCCTCCTATATACCGTCTATCAACAGTATTTGTCTATACCTACCGTCGGTGGTTAACATACGATATAGTACTCCTTTGCACCGTCCATCAACAGTATTTGTCTATACCTACCGTCGGTGGTTAACATGCAATAAGTGCTCCTATATACCGTCTATCACCAGTATTTGTCTATACCTACGTCGGTGGTTAACATACAATATAGTGCTCCTATATACCGTCTATCAACAGTATTTGTCTATACCTACCGTCGGTAGTTAACATAAATATAGTGCTCCTATTTTACCGTGTATCAACAGTATTTGTCTATACCTACTGTCGGTAGTTAACATACAATATAGTGCTCCTATATACCATCTATCAACAGTATATGTCTATACCTACCGTCGGTGGTTAACATACAATATAGTGCTCCCATATACAGTCTATCAACAGTATTTGTCTATACCTACGTCGGTAGTTAACATACAATATAGTGCTCCTATATACCGTTATCAACAGTATGTGTCTATACCTACTGTCGGTAGTTAACATACAATATAGTGCTCCTATATACTGTCTATCAACAGTATTTGACTATACCTACCGTCGGTAGTTAACATACAATATAGTGCTCCTATATACCATCTATGAACAGTATTTGTCTATACCTACCGTCGGTGGTTAACATACAATATAGTGCTCCTATATATACCGTCTATCAACAGTATTTGTCTATACTTACTGTCGGTAGTTAACATACAATATAGTGCTCCTATATACCGTGTATCAACAGTATTTGTCTATACCTACTGTCGGTAGTTAACATACAATATAGTGCTCCTATATACTGTCTATCAACAGTATTTGTCTATACCTACCGTCGATAGTTAACATACAATTTAGTGCTCCTATATACCATCTATCAACAGTATTTGTCTATACCTACCGTCGGTTGTTAACATACAATATAGTGCTCCTATATACCGTCTATCAACAGTATTTGTCTATACCTACTGTCGGTACTTAACATACAATATAGTGCTCCTATATACCGTCTATCAACAGTATTTGTCTATACCTACCGTCGGTGGTTAACATACAATATAGTGCTCCTATATACCGTCTATCAACAGAATTTGTCTATACCTACCGTCGGTGGTTAACATACAATATAGTGCTCCATAAACCGTCTATCAACAGTATTTGTCTATACCTACTGTCGGTAGTTAACTATAAATATAGTGCTCCTATATACCGTCTATCAACAGTATTTGTCTATACCTACCGTCGGTGGTTAACATACAATATAGTGCTCCTATATACCGTCTATCAACAGTATTTGTCTATACCTACCGTCGGTGGTTAACATACAATATAGTGCTTCCATAAACCGTCTATCAACAGTATTTGTCTATACCTACTGTCGGTAGTTAACATACAATTTAGTGCTCCTATATACCGTCCATCAACAGTATTTGTCTATACCTACCGCCGGTGGTTAACATACAACATAGTGCTCCCATTATACCGTCTATCAACAGTACTTGTCTATACCTACTGTCGGTAGTTAACATACAATATAGTGCTTCTATATACCGTCTATCAACAGTATTTGTCTATACCTACCGTCGGTGGTTAACATACAATATAGTGCTCCTACAATGTATATACCGTCTATCAACAGTATTTGTCTATACCTACCGCCGGTGGTTAACATACAACATAGTGCTCCCATATACCGTCTATCAACAGTATTTGTCTATACCTACCGTCAGTGGTTAACATACAATATAGTGCTCCTATATACCGTCTATCAACAGTATATGTCTATACCTACCGTCGGTGGTTAACATACAATATAGTGCTCCCATATACGTCTATCAACAGTATTTGTCTATACCTACTGTCGGTAGTTAACATACAATATAGTGCTTCTATATACCGTCTATCAACAGTATATGTCTATACCTACCGTCGGTGGTTAACATACAATATAGTGCTCCCATAAACCGTCTATCAACAGTATTTGTCTATACCTACCGTCGGTGGTTAACATACAATATAGTGCTCCTATATATATACCGTCTATCAACAGTATTTGTCTATACCTACCGTCGGTGGTTAACATACAATATAGTACTCCCATATACCGTCTATCAACAGTATTTTGTCTATACCTACCGTCGGTGGTTAACATACAATATAGTACTCCCATATACCGTCTATCAACAGTATTTGTCTATACCTAGTGTCGGTTAGTTAACATATAATATAGTGCTCCTATATACCGTCTATCAACAGTATTTGTCTATACCTACCGTCGGTGGTTAACATACAATTTAGTGCTCCTATATACCGTCCATCAACAGTATTTGTCTATACCTACCGCCGGTGGTTAACATACAACATAGTGCTCCCATATACCGTCTATCAACAGTACTTGTCTATACCTACTGTCGGTAGTTAACATACAATATAGTGCTTCTATATACCGTCTATCAACAGTATTTGTCTATACCTACCGTCGGTGGTTAACATACAATATAGTGCTCCTACAATGTATATACCGTCTATCAACAGTATTTGTCTATACCTACCGCCGGTGGTTAACATACAACATAGTGTTCCCATATACCGTCTATCAACAGTATTTGTCTATACCTACCGTCAGTGGTTAACATACAATATAGTGCTCCTATATACCGTCTATCAACAGTATATGTCTATACCTACCGTCGGTGGTTAACATACAATATAGTGCTCCCATAAACCGTCTATCAACAGTATTTGTCTATACCTACTGTCGGTAGTTAACATACAATATAGTGCTTCTATATACCGTCTATCAACAGTATATGTCTATACCTACCGTCGGTGGTTAACATACAATATAGTGCTCCATAAACCGTCTATCAACAGTATTTGTCTATACCTACCGTCGGTGGTTAACATACAATATAGTGCTCCTATATATATACCGTCTATCAACAGTATTTGTCTATACCTACCGTCGGTGGTTAACATACAATATAGTACTCCCATATACCATCTATGAACAGTATTTGTCTATACCTACCGTCGGTGGTTAACATACAATATAGTGCTCCTATATACCGTCTATCAACAGTATTTGTCTATACTTACTGTCGGTAGTTAACATACAATATAGTGCTCCTATATACCGTGTATCAACAGTATTTGTCTATACCTACTGTCGGTAGTTAACATACAATATAGTGCTTATATATACTGTCTATCAACAGTATTTGTCTATACCTACCGTCGGTAGTTAACATACAATTTAGTGCTCCTATATACCATCTATCAACAGTATTTGTCTATACCTACCGTCGGTTGTTAACATACAATATAGTGCTCCTATATACCGTCTATCAACAGTATTTGTCTATACCTACTGTCGGTACTTAACATACAATATAGTGCTCCTATATACCGTCTATCAACAGTATTTGTCTATACCTACCGTCGGCGGTTAACATACAATATAGTGCTCCTATATACCGTCTATCAACAGAATTTGTCTATACCTACCGTCGGTGGTTAACATACAATATAGTGCTTCCATAAACCGTCTATCAACAGTATTTGTCTATACCTACTGTCGGTAGTTAACATATAATATAGTGCTCCTATATACCGTCTATCAACAGTATTTGTCTATACCTACCGTCGGTGGTTAACATACAATTTAGTGCTCCTATATACCGTCCATCAACAGTATTTGTCTATACCTACCGCCGGTGGTTAACATACAACATAGTGCTCCCATATACCGTCTATCAACAGTACTTGTCTATACCTACTGTCGGTAGTTAACATACAATATAGTGCTTCTATATACCGTCTATCAACAGTATTTGTCTATACCTACCGTCGGTGGTTAACATACAATATAGTGCTCCTACAATGTATATACCGTCTATCAACAGTATTTGTCTATACCTACCGCCGGTGGTTAACATACAACATAGTGCTCCCATATACCGTCTATCAACAGTATTTGTCTATACCTACCGTCAGTGGTTAACATACAATATAGTGCTCCTATATACCGTCTATCAACAGTATATGTCTATACCTACCGTCGGTGGTTAACATACAATATAGTGCTCCCATAAACCGTCTATCAACAGTATTTGTCTATACCTACTGTCGGTAGTTAACATACAATATAGTGCTTCTATATACCTTCTATCAACAGTATATGTCTATACCTACCGTCGGTGGTTAACATACAATATAGTGCTCCCATAAACCGTCTATCAACAGTATTTGTCTATACCTACCGTCGGTGGTTAACATACAATATAGTGCTCCTATATATATACCGTCTATCAACAGTATTTGTCTATACCTACCGTCGGTGGTTAACATACAATATAGTACTCCCATATACCGTCTATCAACAGTATTTGTCTATACCTAGTGTCGGTAGTTAACATACAATATAGTGCTCCTATATACCGTCTATCAACAGTATTTGTCTATACCTACCGTCGGTAGTTAACATACAACATAGTGCTCCTATATACCGTCTATCAACAGTATTTGTCTATACATACTGTCGGTAGTTAACATACAATATAGTGTTCCTATATACCGTTTATCAACAGTATTTGTCTACCCTTACCGAAAAAATCAGCCTCCTGCAAATAGTTGCTGCAGGTCTGCTGCGAACTTGCTGCAGACTTGCAGCGAACACAGAGTCTGTATTTGCAGCGTGTTTGCTGCAAATACGCTGCAGGTCTGCTGCAAACAATTTACCATGCAAATGAGTGTTTGCTGCAGACCTGCTGCAAACATTTATATGCAAATGAGTGTTTGCGGCAGACCTGCTGCAAACATTTTTATGCAAATTAATCTTTCTCCTGCGTGTTTGCAGCAGACCTGCTGCGTGTTTGCTGCAGACCTGCTGCAAACATTTATATTCAAATTAATTTTCTCCTGCGTGTTTGCTGCAAACTTGCAGGAACTACATAAATGGTTATACAATATTAACTAATTAAGTCATGTTGTGAATACACATCACATTATCTTTATTACACAGTAAATTCTGAAAAGTTTGGTTACATACATACATACAATAATTCGAATAATTTATCATTTGCATAATTATCATAGCAAAGGTTTATTCCTTTAAAAAATAATGATTTCTTGTTGTTCAAGTCAGTGCTGAAATGAATTGCATGCATATATACCTACCGTCGCTGGTTAACATACAATATAGTGCTCTTTGATACCGTCTATCAACAGTATTTGTCTATACCTACTGTCGGTAGTGGCTCCTATATACCGTCTATCACCAGTATTTGTCTATACCTACCGTCGGTGGTTAACATAAGATATAGTGCTCCTATATACCGTCTATCAACAGTATTTGGCTATACCTACCGCCAGTGGTTAAAATACAATATAGTGCTCCCATATACCGTCTATCACCAGTATTTGTCTATACCTACCGTCGGTGGTTAACATGGAATATAGTGCTCCTATATACTGTCTATCAACAGTATTTGTTTATACCTACTGGCGGAGGTTAACATAGAATATAGTGCTCCTATATACCAAGAGGGATAACGGATCTGCATCTAGAATTTATCATGCTGCCCTTTTTTGGAATTTTTAAAATTCTTGTTATCCCTCAATTTTTACATTCATTCCAAATAATACAACAGTAGTCAATTAGGGGCAGAACACCCATTGTATTATGTTTTCTTGCAGTTATATAAAAAAAAATGTATTTAAGAAAGATGGTATATTCTGGATGATATATTAGCACAACCTTGGTCAATTTGATTTCTCCAGTTACTTAGTGGGCTGTCAATTTTGAAACTAATATTTTTTCACATGAAGAATTTTGTAATACTTTAATTTATTATCAAGTTTGGTTGAAAAGTCTGAATAGTTTCTGCTTTGTTCCAGTAATCAAACATTTTGTTTCATTTGCATCTATGAACATGTTATTCATTTTACACCACTCTTCAACCCTGTATAAATCTTCTTGAACATCATCATTTATATTTTCTAGATGTTTCCCCCTGATTTATGAATAGTGGTGTCATCAGCATATACAACGATATAGGTCTGTTTCACAATTTTTAATGCATAAGGGAAGGTCATTTATAAATAGCACAAACAATAGAGGACAAGGTATAGAACATTGGGGAACACCAAATTTTACATGTTGTTGTTCAGAGTTAACATTACAAATGTATACCTTTTGTTATTCAGGTACGACTTACAAAAACTAACAGTAGTCTCACTAAATCCATACATGTCGAGCTTTAAACAAAGAAAGTCATATTCTACCAAATCAAAAGCTTTTTTTTAAATCTTAATAAAATTGCTAGGTTTAAATTACCATCTTTCATTTCTTGCAACCATGTGTCAATGATATTAAATAAATGTCAAGCTCAATCCAGTATATATTCCAAGTTATGGACAAATGATAATGCTATTAAAAATACCAAATCATAACCAGTGCTTTTCTCTTTTTCTATTTACAGTATATGACTAGGTAATAATGATTACTTTTTTCAACTATTTTCATACTTTTTTGTTTCCTCTGCTTTTGTATCAAGGGCATAATTGTTTATGGCAAACTAAGCATCTGCATAATCAAACTATTCCTAACTATACTCTACCTCAAATTCTGGAAACTGCAAAATTTTTGTCATAGCAGTCTTATGGTAGCTGAACTATTTCTATTTTTTGTAAATCTGGATTAATAAGTCTTTTGTCACATTCTGGGGCTATAGAAAAAAAACATTACAGAATTATCAAAATTATGTGTGTATAATGTTTGTGTACAGTCATTCAACTAAAAAAGGACAAAAATTATTTTTTTGTGTATAAATAAATAATTGTGATTTTAATGTCTTAATATTATAAAAAAAACTTCAAAAGATTAAATTTAAATTATAATCTAAACATGAAAGAGCACATATAAATCAACCTTTTACTCAGATTTATATCTAAAACCAGTTATAACTAGCTATAATATCTTTGACTTCACAAATATCATCATCTAATTTTACAAATCAGTATTTATTTGGTGGCACTTCCTGCACACTAAGTATGTTATGCCTTAGGTTTAATTTTGATGCAATCACATTTCAGAAGGTACATGTCTTGAACTGTTTTAATGAATAAATTACAGTTTTAAACTCAGTTTAGGCTGACCTGAGGTCAATAGTCTTAAACAATGTCATCAAACTATCAGTTTTACTGTAATATATTGATATTGTGACATTTATGGGAAAGAGCATAATTATGAGTTAGTCATATTGGTCAATACAATGGAAAGTTTATAGCTGAGACTACTATAACACTATGTGTTATACTAGTAGTCTCAGTTTATAACTATGTTAATGTCAATTATATACATGACATAATAATTAAATCATTTAAAAAACTATTCCAAAGATTTCTCTCAAATCATGTTTACATTTTTTTAGAGAAGAGTCTGTCTGAAATATATTCAGGGGTAGTCCAAATAGTTATGACTTCTTAAAAATTATTTTAAGCTATATTATGGGGAAAAAGGGGGGGGGTCTATTATGTTGTTTTTTTTTCATACAGGAGGAAGACGTCAAAGCAAAAAAAAAACCAACAAAACAAAATAAAATAATAGCCTGTCAAGACGTCCTTATATCATAAAAATTTGGTCTAATTTTGGGATAATACATTTAACTTCCTTTGATGTCGGGGAGGGGATAAGTTTTGACGATTAATTATTCTTGAAACTAACAATAATTATTTCTTATTGTTACTTTGTTAAGCGAGCGAGATGTGTGGTTCTCGAGTTATTTAAAAAAAAAAAGGGGGGGTGGGGTGTTACTATATCAAATTTACCCAGTTTGGAGACAATAAATATTTAAAATCTAACCATAAACTCCAATGTTCCGGCTTTTTTTAGCAGAACAAACACGATGGCATTCTCGTCTCTGTTGTAATCAATAGTTAACTCATTTCTTCTTCCAGGTTATTTCTTAATCAATTATGATTATCAGCTGTCTATCTATTTACCATGTTTATGTTAAACTGGTCCGTAATTCCATCCGTAACTGAACACAACAAGGATCCAGTTTATTAATAGTCTCGATTACCCAGACGCTTGAATTTTACAAATCAAACGTCTGGGTTTTCGCAATGGTAAAAATTCTTATGACAGATTTCTGTCAGAGACTCGGAACATTTTGGATTATTCGTAGACCCTATGAAAAGTAACGATAGTATCCGAAATGATAGTTTGACCCACAACATCCAAAATGGCAGCCTCCATGAGTGCTTGTTTTTTATCGACTTCAACCACAGAACATCAACATGCAGCTAGCATATACGTGTTAAAGGGTCATGGTGTAATTAATGTGTTGTCAAAAGGCAGTAGGTGAATTGTAGGTTATAGTTGATAGGTTTAAAAGCAAAAACAGTAAAGTCGCGCAACATATAAAATTTATTGAACAGTTGAACATCTGAGAATCATCTGAGCACAGGGTTTGAAACAAACCCCTGTGATCTGAGTTTCAAAATAATTTTAATTTAATAATTGTATTAAAAAGACATTGCCTCCAACAGGTTAGGAACAACCCCTCAATTGCATGACTATCCCTTAGGGAGCTACCATTTGATTTTTATTGGGGGGGGGGGGGGGGGGGGGGCTAGGATGAAAATTATTGTCCTGAATTGTTTTTTAGCTGTAATATCTGTCCTGAATTTTTATTTTTCACTCTGTTCGGTCCTGTCTTCTTTTTTTTTAGTTTATCCTGACTTTTTTTTACCTAAATTGCCGTCCTGACTTTTTTTTTTGCAAGTGTCTCATCCTGCCTTTTTTTTTTACTCAAAACTCCTGTCCTGCCTATTTTTTTTCAAATTTCATCCTAGCCCCCCATAAAAATCAAATGGTAGCTCCCTTATATGAGTAATACATTTGAAGTGATTAATTTTGTTTTTGTTGTAAAAGCCACTTTTTAGTACAAAATTTATGTCAAATGAGCATATATTTATATTATTTGAAGAAATGTTTCCCATTGGCATTGAAAGAACTATTTACATCTATCTGGTATCGTAAGTTCAAAACATGTCCAAGAGTCCAAATAATTTTGACACTTTGAAAGACTATTTTATATTTTTGCTTACATGTAGATGCAAAAATTATAGGACTAGGCATGTTTTTTTCTGTGATGCCTTCTCTCTCTAAACATTCTTTTTTAAATTTGTATGGAGCTTGTGTACCTTATTTGGTCTTCTGTCAGTCCTCTTTGATTTAAAGTCTTTAATATTGTATTTCTTTGTTACCCTGGTAATGGTTTATAATATGAATAAAACACTGCAAGTATGCAACAGCTGTACAAGGTCTTATTTTATTGAGTAAGACCTCAGACTATTATTATAGACAATTTTTTACTCAGGTGATTCAATATTTAATGTATAATAAATTTGTTTTATTTTGTAGAGCAAAGCAGTATTGCATTGATCGATTGCTGTCAATATTCTTCTATGGATTTTTGCAGGATTAAGTAACTCATGATTTTATGTACTGTGCATATGTGTGAATTGTAGTCGTATGCCTTTATATAATATACTGAGTTGCACATCAATCAACAGAATTTCACCAGATATTTTTGGCTGTGAATGGTTTTAACTAAAAGAACAGGAAAATCTGATTATTTTATTTACATGCCCTTCAATTTAACATAAATCTACATACATATATAGCTACATCGAGATAGTGTTTGTTGACCTACTTTCTACTGTATTGTTATTCATTGCAATTTTATTTTCTTAATATACCCTAACAACAAGGATTTATAGAGGCTTGATAGACTTACTAATTCAGTTTACTAGGTTATTTCTTTTTCCTAGTATTTATAGTCATAAAGAAGGACACAACGCAACAACAAAAACTAAAGAAAGCAACACAAACCCTACCAAAAACCATATATTTTCAGTATCATAGTTCCTGATAGCCTTTTATGAAATATTACTTTTTCTGCAGTTGGCAATTAGATAGATAGCTGGGTATTTACAAATAAAGCCATAAAAGGCATGCTTTCAAATTAATAGTATTATTTAACCCTTGTACAGTGTTATGCCTTAAGCTTTAGTTCAGTGGTTGTTGTTGGTTCATGCATGTAATTTTTAATTTTCGATATTTTTTGTTTTGTAATAAATTAGGCCGTCAGTTTCTCATTTGAATTGTTCATATAATTTATGTCTGGGCCTTTAACAGCAGACTATATATATGGGTTTTACTCATTGTTGAAGACTGTACAGTTGCCTATAATTGATAACATCCACTTGATTTGAACTTTGATTGAGTTGTCTCATTGGCAATCATACTCAAATGTACCTTTGTTGTTGGGATATACAAGTACCCGGCCACGTCCACTCTATGTAGTATTTCTAATTGTATCCAGATGACTAGCCTTTTTCAACTGATTTTTTTACAGTTCGTTCTTATGTTGTACTGTTACACCACTGTCCTAGGTATGGGGGGCGGGTTGGGATACCGCTAACATGTTTAACCCAACCACATTCTGTATGTATGTATATATGTGCCTGTCCCAAGGCAACAGCCTCTAATTCAGTGGTTGTCGTTCGTTTTTCCTTCGTCTTTATACAACTGTATATTTGTATTACGTTTTTGGGTTTTGCTCATTGTTGAAGGCTGTACAGTAACCTATAGTTTTTCATTGGAAAGTATATCACATCTTTTTTATACTCATCTTCTTATTTTTATGCATGTTAAATAGCCTTGTAGGACTTTCAATCTTAGTTCATTTATGTTTTGAAGTTTTGTATGACATCTATTTTCACTGAACTACATGTAGTACACATTTTGTTTTAGAGTTCAGCTAAAGCCTGCCTGAGGGAGCTGGATTTTCTTTGCTGTGATAAGAAGCATTGGTGTCCTTTGGCTGTTTTCTTCTACTTAATTGTCTCTTTGACACATTCCCCATATCTATTATCAATTTAATATATTCAACATTAAAGTAGATTTTTTTATTCCTACTTGTCGTTTGACTGTTCAAAGTAGGCATTTGCAAAACTCCTAGATGGTTTTTTGTGTCCATGACATAAACATGATAAACTGTAATGCCACTTATTTTCTCCATAATAACAATTGAACATTCAGTAATTTAGAAATATCAGTTAGATTAACAATGTTTTTTGCCATGTAAGAGCATTTTAAAGCTTACTATAGGCTATGGATTTTGCTCATTGTTGAAGGTTGAAAGGTGACCTACAAATTGAATGCACAATATTTGAACTCTGGTGGATATAAATCTCAGTGGCAATCATACCATATCTCATTATAATTATAAGCATTCAATGTAATGATTACTTTTCAGAATCATATTAAGGTACACTCGATAGTGTTCTTTCTTCATTCTCTTTGGTTTTAATATTAAAATGCAATTTTTAGGATAAGTGTTTCTAGTTTCAAATTGTATTTTTTTAAGCGGGTTTTATGTCAGAAATAAACAATGTAAAACGAAATACAACAAATAGCTACAGCTAATTTATTTTCATGGTATTGTCAGAGGCGGATTTAGAGGGGGCCAGGGGCCCCTGGCTTCCCCTTTTTTGGAAAGAAATTTGGTTGATTATATAGGGAATCACTGAAGCATGACTGGAGTGGGCCGGACCCCCTCTTAGGCAGTCAGTGGGCCCCAACTTATGAAAATTTCTGGATCTGCCACTGATTGTGTGATAAAGTGCTTATTAATGTACTGGAAACAAATAAGAAATATCTATTTAAAATCACTCAAACACCATACCAATTGTCTATTTAAACTTTAAAAAAATACTTGTACTTCATTCAGCAATGATCTTTGTCATTTGTTTTTTCAACATTCTACTCCATTAATAACAAAAAAGTCTTTTTAGAAAATCATACAACCAAAATAACAAATGCAATTTATTAAGAAATGAGAGGCATTGACGACCAAGATGATAATTCTATGGATGCTGTAATGTATTATCATACATGTATGACACTACAATGTAGTATGGACATCAATTACAACTATTGCACAAGTATTGTAAGCACAGTTGGTCAAATGGTGTCTACTCTTGTTTCTTTATTTCTTCACTAGTATCTGAAAAGCAAAGTAAATTCTGTGGTTATAATCAGACTATACAACATTTTTGGTAATGGATATCATGAAGTGGCTAATTGTTATTACATGTACAATTGTTACAGAAATATTTATATTTTAAGAGTTTTACCCACAATCCTGTACCAAAATGTTCAGGGAATATTATTACAAGTTTATATGTTTGACAAAATGCTCAGAACTATACAACTATACTGGTAATCGTTACTAGTTTACAGGAAACAGACATATGAAAATTATACAAAGTTATTTTCCTATGTGAAACTTTACATTGAAAATCATTGTGTACAAATAATCTTTATTCTATACCAAGTATGGCTAATTTGACAGAGGTACAGAATGAGACTGTTATGAACTATAAATCATATACAAGCAGTGTATGTTCACTTTTAACACCTGATATAACCTGGGTTTTAAGAGGGTTGTATTGTGTTTGTAGTCCATACAATAACTCTTAAACAGAGAAACATTCCTTTTGTTTTTCAACACATCTATGTCATGCATTTGTTTCAATTTTTCTGTTTTTGTGAATTGTTTTTTTTTTACTCTCGCTTTCTGACGATCTAAAATATATACTGGTTGTAAAAAAATATTATATTTGATGGAGAATATCTATAAGTGTTAACTTACTTATCTTAATATAAAAAAAATTCAGGATATCAAGCACAACAAAAGGAGGCTATATTTAACTAAAATCTGGGTTTAATCCATTATTATATTTTACTAAACTAACATAACAATAATGTATGTAAGTTAAACAACAAGTGCCCATCCATGGAAGGATAAATATAACAGATGAAAAAAGTAGATTTTTCAACTATAGCTAATAAAGTTAAATTTATACTTAATCAATAATCAACTGATAGAAGCCAATTGAGAATTTCACTAACATTTTCATTGCAATTAACCCCACCCCACATTATAACTTTGGATCTCTAAGTGTCTTCCCTGGTCCCAATATGCATGCATGTATGTTTAAATGGAAAAGCCTTAAAACAATATGTTGTGTATGTGTTACCTGGTAGATTAATTTGACCTGTCACCATCATCAGGACTGTTGTTCTTTTTCTTCCAAGATGAAATACATGTTTTGTATGGCTGCAAAGCCTTTTGCTGAAATATAATTAGCTCAAGTTTAATAAAATGCAATTTGTGTGAGGCCAATGTCTACAAAACTATACATTTGTTTAGAAATTTTACTGAATAAAGTAATTTTGCAATACTAAGAAACAAGTTCAAGTAGATATGCAAGGTTCAAAAACATTTAGTCTGACTTCATCGTCTTCATGTATCTGTATCGGAATAAAACCAAAGAAATTATTTTTCTTATTTGTAATTCATGTCGTACCGGTATTAGGGTGCCAAAAAAATATTCTTAAAAAAACCATTGGTACAATATATTCAAGATATATTTCATATGCTAAAAACAAAAAAGTCAAAAAGTGATAAAACATATCATGCATATAGTGTATGACATTTAAAGTTAAGTTCACATATGTCCGAGGAACATGTCAGTAACTGCTAGTAGTCCTTTGTAAATTTTTTCATCGTCATTTTGCTTAGTTTGGTTTGTTTCCTATTCTGACATAGGACTAAATATGACTTCTTTAAACTGAGATTTAATGTGCCTATTGTTTTTGTTTTTCTACAATGGCTAGCTGGATAGGTTGAGATCTTGCAAAACATGTTTAACCCCTACACATTTTTCGCATGTCCCAAGTCAGGAGCCTCTGGCCTTTGTTAGTCTTGTATGATATTTAATTTTAGTTCATTTATATATTTCGGAGTCTTGTATAACATTCATTATCACCTTGACCCCATGTTACCAGGAGTAGTACACATTTTTGTTAAGGTGGCAGCTGAAGCATGCCTCTGTGTGCGTGATTTTCTCAGTGTTTTGTAGATCCATTGGTGGTCTTTGGCTGTTTTCTGCTCTTTGGTCAGGTTGTTGTCTCTTTGACACATTCCCCATTTCCATTCTCAATTTTTTATTAATAATAAAATTACCCAATGACAGTCAGTTATATGTGAGGCCTCTTCGTTCCCCTATATACATTTGTACTAGGTTTGTATTCTCCAGCCATTCAATACAGATAACTGACCTGGAAAAGATATAATATGTCAGTATTTTACTATTTCAGATGCAACTCAATGCAGATACTTTATGCATAGATTACAATGTACATAGATTATAGATAGTTATAATATACTGTATTCTGTTGGTCATATTATTTATTTAATTCTCAATACTAATCAGCCTGTTATGGCAATCAACAATTGTTACAACGGTAAATCTGTATTTGTTTAATTGTTAGTTTCATTAAGTGCATTCTAAATTCTAAATGGCATAATCCATATATATAGCATGAGGATAAATTGTCTTATTGTAAGAAGAATTTCATATTCTCTTGCATGATCTTTGCTGGTTGGACACAGAATCTATAATCTTAAAAATATGCTTTTAAAATATATTTTAAATAATTTAGGAGTTTGACTCATCTGCATAAAGTACAAGAAGGGACTTCCCTTTAAGCATCAATTCTTGGTGCTTACTGCAGATTAGTCATATTAAATATCCTTGTGAATTGCAGTATAACTCAAGAGTCAAATGTTTTGGTAGTTTTGGTTTTTTTTTATATTGAGATTTCAGCTGAGATTACTGTGTTGTCTCAGATTTCATTGATCGATGCATGAGGTAAAATAACTACAAACCTAATACAAACTGTCAAATATTTTATTTTTATGATACTAGTTGTCAGTGGCGGATCCAGAAATTTTCAAAGTGGGGGCCCACTGACTGACCTAAGAGGGGGCCCGCTCCAGTCACGCTTCAATGATTCCCTATATAAGCAACCAATTTTTTTTCTCAAAAAGGGGAGGCCAGGGCCCCCCCCCCCCCCCCTAAATCCGCCTCTGGTTGTTATGATTTTGCAAACTAATCCTTGGTTGCATAAAGGTGTACAAAAACAGTAGGTTGTAACAACCAAGGATAAGTTTGCACCCCCCCCCCCCCTTTTCTGAGCTATGTGTTAAAAAACTACCTTTTCCCTATCCTATTAAAAGAGACATTCGTAAACATGAACCTTGATAAGTTAATTGTCTAGTTTCCATGCTGTTTAAACGTTTCATTTTACACTGAACCTCACAACTCTGATCAACTCTGGTCAACCACTGCCGCATGTTATCGTCCATATTCCTGAAGTTTTTCCTTCCGGGAACATGTAGTCAAGGTCATTACCTAATTTTAAAACGCCATCTATGAACGAAATCCAAAGACACAAAAATCCAGACGCTATATTCATAATGCGTCTGGGTGATCGAGACTAGTTTATTAAACGTATATAATATACAAGGTTCCTGAGTCAGTAACCGTAACTATCACCGTGCTTTGTGCGCATGCGCACGAAACACCAACAACAAGGATAAAACAGGGTATACAGTTCCGTAATTTCGTATATTTTTCTTATCTTCATACTAAAGAGCTCCAAAAGTAGGCGTGCTTAGGTGCACTGGGCGGGTCTAAAAACCGACTCTCGGTGGTTAACGTCTCTCGATGGTTAACTTTAAGTGCCTACCGTTTTTTTAGGCTTTACGATAACCACGTCTGTAAATTGCACAAATATTTGTTTGTCAAGCCAACTCTGAGCAGAAAAATAAAAATTATAAATGGTTGAGATATAAAGGTATTGGTTGAGTCTTTCTGTCACAATGTTGAGACTTTCTGGTTGCGCTGTACTATTCGAGTTTACCTTTTTTGACGGTTAACCTGATTCATGTTTTTTTGTCTGTGGTAACATAAAATCTAGATACAGATACAATTCTAAGCATTGCCGATAGAAAAATGCATGCCTTACAAATATAAATAAGAATATTTTACAATGAGACAACTATCCACAAAAGACCAAAATGACACAGACATTAACACAAATGGTTATTTATTGCATTAGTTAGTTTTCTTTAGTATCATGAATATTTTTGCACATTGTAACTAAACAGGGGTGTGTTTTTTTCACATGTCGCACCGTATCTCAAAAACAATTCTTGATTATGGCTTAAAACTTTTAACACTTCTTAGTTATATTGATCTTAATATCTGTATACTTTTTGGTGATGATTCAATATTTCATATTTGAGTTATTGAGTATTTTGTACAAAAGGGGGAGGGGTTTTTTACATGTCACGCCATATCTCTAAAACGATTTATGATTATTGCTTAAAACTTTCAGATGTCTTTGTTATATTAATCTAAAGATCTGTATACTTTTTGGTGATGATTCAAAATTTCATTTTTGAGTTATTGAGTATTTTGTAAAAAAAAGGGGGAGATTTTTTTTTACATGTCGCGCCATATCTCAAAAACGATTTATGATTATTGCTTAAAACTTTACACACTTATGATTATTGCTTAAAACTTTACACGCTTCTTTGTTATATTAATCTTAAGATCTGTATACTTTTTGGTTTTGATTCAAAATTTTATTTAAGTGATATTTAGTTTTTTGTAAAAAAAAAAAAAACAGGGTTGGGGGTTTCACATGTCCCTCCGTGTCTAAAAAACAATATATAGTTATTGCTTAAAACTTTCTCAGAAGCTATTTATGATTATTGCATAAAACTTCCACACAAGACGTCGGGCGTATCATGCGCTCATGGCGCAGCTGTTTATTGTCTATCTGGTGAGTTATACCTTTTTCAACTGATTTTTATACTTCGTTCTTATGTTGTACTGTTATATATACCACTGTCCCAGGTAAGGGGAAGGGTTTTTTTCTTCTTTTTTATATATAAATAAGGCCTTTAGTTTTCTCGTTTAAATTGTTTTACATTGTCATATCGGGGCCTTTATAGCTGACTATGCGGTATGGGCTTTGTTCATTGTTGAAGGCCGTACGGTGACCTATAGTTGTTAATGTCTGTGTCATGTTGGTCTCTTGTGGACAGTTGTCCCATTGGCAGTCATACCACATCTTCTTTTTTATAGTTGAAAATTTCATTCACCAGAAGATCTCAACATTGTTCCAGAATATCTCAACCGATACCAGAAAATCTCAACATGACATACTTTATAACATATTTAGCTTAATGAAATTATATTAGTAAAGAAAAAGAACAACTGTAATTTTATGTTTATAATGTTTTAGAAAAATACTAATTTACTGATATATATGCTAGTTTATCAATGATATCACTGTCATTTTGTCAATGGCTGACTGCGCTGGCCACATTTACCTACTGGAGAAAAGTCATTACGATGTCATTTTAAATCATATTCATTTGTGTTATACACGCGATAAACCGTAATTCCAATATCTATGGCATGACATTCTCCGATTTTACAAAAAACGCATTGATTTTCAGTAAATTGATGAAAAGTCGACCTACCCTGTGTTTATTTTGAATATTTTGAACCAGAAAAGCTCAACAGGAAGTGCCAGAATACTTTTTTCCGTCTCAACATTTGGTTGAGATTAGATGGTTTACCAGGCGTGTTATAAGTATTACCGATTTACACGATTTTATGGTAAAATATACTTAATAGCATAAAATAACGCACCATTTCTAACAATGCAGATTTGTTTCTCACAATTATCTGAATTTGATACACATTTGACTCATTTCAATTACTTTTCTAACTTAAAGATATAAATTAATTCATGGAGGTGGTTCCAGAAGAAGAAAAACACACACAGATTAACATTTTTTTCGGATATTATAATGAAACACTTCTCGTTTTAATTAAGTAAATTTTAATTTGATATTCAATCCATAATTATGAAATGACCTTATATCGAAATATTATTTTATCCGATTTTCGTAAATTTTTACTTTCTTAATAAAACATAAAGAATCATCTCAATTAACAGCAACAGCATACTTAAACAGAAACTAAATAAATGACATTAAAGACCTTTTTGTAATCTTTGATGCCTTAATACAGTTTACCTTCATTTGTGCATAATTTGGCAAAACAACCAACACAAACACTCATTAATCAACTCAGCTGCTGAAAACAAGTAAGCAATGACTACTAATACAAAGGGATCAGTCGTGTTAATCTCAACACGCACAAGTCTAATTATCCATTGGAATATACAACATTCAAAGATGCCCACGGCTTTGAGCAGGTTTTGTTTATATAGGACTATGAATATCTGCCATACATCTCTTTTACAGATGACTATGAATATGTTCATATCCGTGTGCATCGACAACAAAGACGTCCAACACACATCCGTGTTCATATGTGACAGAGATATCCTGCGAATACCCGTGGTAATATTATATGTTATTCAGGTCTCAGACAGGGTATATACTGTGACATTCCCGGCTTAGAGTTTATATCCCCTGAGCCGAAGGCGAAGGGGATATAAGCCCTAAGCCGGGAATGTCACAGTATATACCCTTTCTGAGACCTGAATTACACATATATTACGGATTACCCCTGACTTAATGTTATTTTCCAGTGCAGGTATTTGTTGACAACACATATATATTGAAAAACCCAACCTTATATGTTCGGCATACGTGAAGGATTTTTTAATTTTCTGTGAACATAATTTTATCGTGTATGTAATAATTTATAATAACACTTTTAACATCAAATAAAGGTATTAAAAGTGTTAATTGCGTGATTTTGTATCAAAAATGTATTATTGACTGAAACAGGTCATTATTTTCCCTCTGTGAACCTCTGACAGTCTGATAGCCTATGACTACGTCACATAGTAACCGGTGTTATGATGACGTTTTTGAGGTTCCAATTGGGGATAGAAACGTCGTATATACCCCGGCAGTTTCCTGAATATATACTGACATCTCTGTGTTGTTATCCAATCAGAAACCTCGACACATTTGTAATCCGTAATATATGCAACTGAGATGTCGCGCTCATATCTGTGGTAACATATGCAACTGAGATGTCTCGCTCATATCCATGGTAACATATGCAACTGAGATGTCTCGCTCATATCCGTGGTAACATATGCAACTGAGATGTCTCGCTCATATCCGTGGTAACATATGCAACTGAGATGTCTCGCTTATATCCGTGGTCTTACACACTTTACAAATTGTCATCCAAATATCAGTAGGCATCTAAACAGAAAGACGGCACATTTATCATTGGTCATATGCAAAGGGGAACAAAAGATACCAGAGGAACAGTCAAACTCATCAATCGAAAAGAAACTGACAACGCCATGGCTAAAAATGAAAAAGACAACATACAAACAATAGTACACATGCCACAACATAGATACTAAAGAATAAGCAACACGAAACCCACTGAAAACTAGGGGTGATCTCAGGTGCTCCGGAATGGTAAGCAGATCCTGCTCCACATGTGGCACCCGTCGTTTTGCCTATGTCATAACAAATCCGTTACCCTCTTTATATCGATTTGTTCCTTTATTCGTATGAACTGATCCCATACAGGAACATCTTAGAAAAAAAGAAGTAAGCAGTATCATTGGACCTTCTTTTCCGCTATATAGATAATGTTCTCTCACTAAATAATTCAAACTTTGGTAACTACATTGAACTCGTCGATTCCATCAAACTTGAGATAAAGGTTATAACAGATACAGGTAAAAGTCTTTCTCATATCTTTACTTACATCAATAAATTTTCATTGTGGGTCGGTTGAAAACAAAACTTTGGAATAAAACAGATTATTTCAGCTTCCCAATCATGAACTTTCCATTGCTATTGTAACATCGTCTGCATACGAAGTATACATCTCCCATTTGAAACTATAATACAGGGCGTTCGTTCCTTTTCATAATTTCCTTGTCAGAGGGTTGCTGCTCATAAGGAAGCCATTAAACTAAGTGTTGAAGTTGAATGCATCCCTTTGTTAATTTTACGGATACCATAACGAATTTGTTGAAAGTCAGACTGTCTTGTGTCTGTTTTATCTTCAATTGATTATAAGAGGGATTTCAGTAAATACCATCTTATTAAGACATATCTTAGATATGGCTATACTTTTTGGAACTTTTAGATTATAGCTCTTCATCTTTTATATAAGCTTTGGATTTTACATATTTTGGCCACGAGCATCACTGAAGAGACATGTTTTGTCGAAATGCGCATCTGGTGCAGAAAAAATGGTACCGTTAATGTTTCACATGTATTACTACCACTGGTTCGATGCCTCTGCTGGTGGACTGTTAGTCCCCGAGGGTATCACCAGCCCAGTAGCCAGTACCCGGTACTGGCATGAAAATACGGATTTTTTGTGTTATTAAATTTGCTGTTACAAAATGTTAAAAATTATTATAAATTAAGGAATGTATCTCCCTCATGTAAAGCTCTGATTCCTTTCACAGATATGGCTATACTTTTTGGAACTTTTGGATTATATATAGCTCTTCATCTTTTATATAAGCTTTGTATTTTACATATTTTGGCCACGAGCATCACTGAAGATACATGTTTTGTCGAAATGCACATCTGGTGCAAGAAAATTGGTACCGTCAATTTCCCCTTTTATTCAAATGTGATGGGAACATAGTCACCATACTTTGAATTGATAAGTGGTTGTAAATTGTTTATACAACGGAACGTGAAGTAAAACGATAATTCTAGCTTCTATTCATTCTACCAAAGAAGCTCCTGTAAATCCATTCATTTTAATAAAACAGAGCACGACCATTCTTTCAATTTGAAGTTATGTTTGGAATGGGGAACCATGTGTAAGTGTATTAGATGCAAATCTTTTAATATTATTACAAGAGGAAGAAGACTTGAATTGCGTGTAGTCTTATTGGAATTAAGACGGAAAACCGAGCGCGTTAGATAGGAATAAGTTTGTTTCCTCGTCAAATCCATATGGGGCATCATATAGTCAAAGTAGATAAAATGTTTGAGACACATTTCAAAAGATACCGGTATTTCGCCTTAATTTTAGTATATTTGTCGAGCCTGCAACTTTTGTTGCAGAAAGCTCGACATAGGGATAGTGATCCGGCGGCGGCTACGGCGGCGGCGGCGGCTACGGCGGCGGCGGCGTTAGCTAACTTCTTAAAAGCTTTATATTTTAGAAGGTGGAAGACCTGGATGCTTCATACTTTGTATATAGATGCCTCATGTTACGAAGTTTCTGTCAGGCACATGTCCAATGTCCTTGACCTCATTTTCATGGTTCAGTGACCACTTGAAAAAAAAGTTCAAATTTTTTGTAATGTTGAATTCTCTCTTATTATAAGTAATAGGATAACTATATTTGATATGTGCGTACCTTGCAAGGTTCTCATGTCTGTCAGACAGTTTTCACTTGACCTAGACCTCATTTCATGGATCAGTGAACAAGGTTAAGTTTTGGTGGTCAAGTCCATATCTCAGATACTATAAGCAATAGGGCTAGTATATTCAGTGTATGGAAGGACTGTAAGGTGTACATGTCCAACTGGCAGGTGTCATCTGACCTTGACCTCATTTTCATGGTTCAGTGGTTATAGTTAAATTTTCGTGTTTTGGTCTGTTTTTCTCATACTATATGCAATAGGTCTACTATATTTGTTGTATGGAACGATTGTAAGGTGTACATGTCTAGCGGGCAGATGTCATGTGACCTTGACCTCATTTTCATGGTTCAGTGGTCAAAGTTAAATTTTTGTGTTTTGGTCTGTTTTTCTCATACTATATGCAATAGGTCTACTATATTTGTTGTATGGAACGATTGTAAGGTGTACATGTCTAGCGGGCAGATGTCATGTGACCTTGACCTCATTTTCATGGTTCAGTGGTCAAAGTTAAATTTTTGTGTTTTGGTCTGTTTTTCTCATACTATATGCAATAGGTCTACTATATTTGTTGTATGGAACGATTGTAAGGTGTACATGTCTAGCGGGCAGATGTCATGTGACCTTGACCTCATTTTCATGGTTCAGTGGTCAAGTTTCTATCTAATACTATATGCCATAGGTCAGCTATATTTGGTGTATCGAAATATTTTATGATCTTTATGTCAGTCGCACAGGTTTTATTTGATCGTGACCTCATTTTCACGGTTCATTGCACAGTGTTAAGTTTTTGTGTTTTGGTCTATTTTTTGTCGAGCCTGCAACTTTTGTTGCAGAAAGCTCGACATAGGGATAGTGATCCGGCGGCGGCGGCGGCTACGGCGGCTACGGCGGCGGTGTTAGCTAACTTCTTAAAAGGTTTATATTTTAGAAGGTGAAAGACCTGGATGCTTCATACTTTGTATATAGATGCCTCATGTTACGAAGTTTCCGTCAGTCACATGTCCAATGTCCTTGACCTCATTTTCATGGTTCAGTGACCACTTGAAAAAAAAGTTCAGAATTTTTATAATGTTGAATTCTCTCTTATTATAAGTAATAGGATAACTATATTTGGTATGTGCGTACCTTGCAAGGTCCTCATGCCCGTCAGATAGTTTTCACTTGACCTCGACCTCATTTCATGGATCAGTGAACAAGGTTAAGTTTTGGTGGTCAAGTCCATATCTCAGATACTATAAGCAATAGGGCTAGTATATTTGGTGTATGGAAGGACTGGAAGGTGTACATGTCCAACTGGCAGGTATCATCTGACCTTGACCTCATTTTCATGGTTCAGTGGTTATAGTTAAGTTTTTGTGTTTTGGTCTGTTTTTCTCATACTTTATGCAATAGGTCTACTATATTTGTTGTATGGAATGATTGTAAGGTGTACATGTCTAGCGGGCAGATGTCATCTGACCTTGACCTCATTTTCATGGTTCAGTGGTCAAAGTTAAGTTTTTAAGTTTTGGTCTTTTTATCTTATATTATATGCCAAAGGTCAACTATATTTGGTGTATGGAAATATATTATGATCTATATGTCAGTCCCGCAGGTTTTATTTGACCATGACCTCAATTGCACGGTTCATTGCACAGTGTTAAGTTTCTGTGTTTTGGTCTATTTTTCTTAAACTATAAGTAGTAGGTCAACTATATTTGTTGTATGGAAGCTTTGTTAGCTGTACATGTCTACCTGGCATGGTTCATCTGACCTTGACCTCATTTTCATGGTTCATTGGTCTTTGTTTAGCTATCTTGGTTAATGTTAAGTTTATGTGACAGTTGTAATAAAGCTTTATACTTAGGACTATCAACATAATATCAATGATTACTAAAGAAGGCGAGACATTTCAGTGTGTGCACTCTTGTGATAGCTGCTGTGATCTTGACCTTGGCCTATTGACCTCCAAAATGAATAACAGTCCTTCTCTTTGTATTGCATTTCTTCAAAATTCAACTCGACCAGACGTTTTATTCATTCTGATTCATTTTTGTTTAACTGCAATAATCAAAATTTCATTGTTAAAACCATTTCACCTTAATAGATTTCCTTCCTACAAGTTGGTCTTTAATGCTATTCTTATCATTCGTGTTAATAAAATACTTTTACATATTTCTTATAATTTGTGTACTGGACACCATGTCTTCGGACTTCCTCATTACATGATAGTTAGTACGTAATTCTTATCATATGTGTACTAGACACACTGTCTTCGGACTTTTTTAGACATGCGGCATTTGTTAATGTTCACTTATTTTTCATAAGCCCCGCCCACCCATATCAATATGTGATAATTGTTGTAACGAATGTTAAACTCTACAACAAACACCCGCCTGAGCCCGAAACTCGTAAACTTGGAATAATTAGCAGCCGCTACGGCCAATGTTTACCGATTTCTATTTCTACATCATTTCTGTCGTTTTTGGTTTTGTTGTTGTTATTAATAAACTTTCTAAATTTAGAACATATTTTTTACTGGTGTTTATCTAACAACCTTTACTAAATTTTTCCATAGATATAAAGATTTGGTTTTGAAGTTTGGTTGTACCTGTAGAAAAGTTATTTCAAACGGGATATATAGCACAACCTCATTTTTACGATAATGTTGTTAACCATGCCCGGAAATTTAGAAATGATCCATGTAAACTTGTCGCTCCTTTAAATAAACTTATTCTAAAAGGTTACCTATTCAACATTGTAATACGATCATTGAATATTGTTTTTATTGGTATAGATATTGATTTTGTTAACAGTAAATTAAAAGCTAACTAAATATTACTAGTATGTTATATACATACACATATATGCATGGATCTACAATCTGTCGATACCTGTAACTTGTCATTAAACAAGGTCATGTTTTTCTCTGGCTGTTTATGACGTCTTTACTCTAAATCCATTGGATGTTAGATGTGTGCGGATTGATAGTTTAGTCTTAGATGCATGATTTTTTTATTAGTTGTTAGTGGCTTTGAACAAGCTGTCAGATAAATGTGTGTACTCTCAGATCTGTTCATTGTGTCCTTTTGTGTCGGGATGTATAAGTACCCGGCCACGACCACTTTTATTTTTGTCCATCTGGTAAGTTAAGCCTTTTCAACTGATTTTTATCGTTCGTTCTTATGTTGTACAGTTATACCACTGTCACAGATTAGGGGGATGGTTTGGATCCCGCTAACATTTTTAACCCCGCCACATTATTTATGTATGTACCTGTCCCAAGTCAGGAGCCTGTAATTCAGTGGTTGTCGTTTGTTTACACAGCTACTTTTGCATAGGTACTATTTCTGTACTAAAAATATGTAGTACTGGAAATTTACTTATAATATTAATTACTATTTCTTTACTTTAAAATTATTGTAATATTAAGGAACTCGTATTTTACAGTACTTGATTTGTACTAAATATTTTTGTACAGAAATAATACAATATTCTATGTTTGCAAATCATAATTGTAAGAGATTTGAAATAGAAAATCTTTGAAAATGCTGAAAATGTAACGGTAGTAACCAAAAATCTGTAGTACCTAAATTTCAAGTACACATTAAGTACTGTAAAATACAGGTACCTAAATATTACAATAATTTTAAAGTAACAAAATAGTACTGAATATGAAAAGTAAATTTCCAGTACTTCAGATTTTAAGTACAGAAATAGTACATATGCAAAAGTAGCTGTGTATGTGTTACATATTTGTTTTTCATTCATTTTTTTATATAAAGAAGGCATTTAGTTTTCTCGTTTGAATTGTTTTACATTGTCTTATAGGGGGCTTTTATAGCTGACTATGCGGTATGGGCTTTGCTCTTTGTTGAAAGCCGTACGGTGACCTTTAGTTTTTAATGTCTGTATCATTTTGGTCTCTTGTGGACAGTTGTCTCATTGGCAATCATACCACATCTTCTTTTTTATAGTACACACTTTAATCGTAAGGCATTTAGTATAATAATTATATAATAGTTTTTTTAGGTTACTTTTTCTAATTCAAAATCAGTCCCTACAAAAGAGTTTGCCGCAATGGTATAGACGAGGATGCTAATAGACCCTTGTAATACGCATAAACTGTTATCAAAATTTAAAATCCATTTTCATGCGCGGTAATCGATATTTATTAAGTAAATACTTCAAAATACACAATAAACACCAACTCAAAAAATACCAATTCTCAAACATATTTAACTGCAAAAAAATTTAGCATATTAAAACATACCTTTCAATAAAAATCCATAGCAAACTGACAGAAAAAAGCAAGACACTAAACAAATTTTCATATCTATAACAATAATTATACAGTTATTGATGTCCGTTCTTGAAGGTACAGAAAGACAGAATCACAACAAATGTGTGATCAGATTAGCTATATATTGTACAATATTTGACGTAATTCTTATCTGTTGTGTTCTAGAAGCACTGTCTTCGGATATCCAAATTCCATGATGTCAACAAGAGGTGGTAAAATGGCCAGAGAGACAAATTCTCACCAGGAACCAAATTTCAACAGCGAACAAATTCCATACCACAAAGTCAACTATAAAAGGCCCTATAATGACTGATCCAAACAAGAAAAACTATCAGCCAGATTTATGAAAAAACATGAACGAAATACAAATATGTTTACAGCAACAAACGACAACCAGTACGCAATTCTTATCAATTTGTACTAGAAACACTGTCTTTGGACTTCCTAGTTAAATTAAAGTTGAATCAAGTTATAACCGTTACAACTTACACCTTTCCACGAGCACAGCAACATTTACATAAAAGCTCTTAATTGAGTTTAAAATAATAAGTTGTTTTTATTTATTATTGGTAACACCAATGCTGCGAGTGACTAAGAGATTTGTAAAGACATTTGCAAATACACAAGTAATATCAACACTGTTTTCCTTTTATTGTGAGAGGTCTTTTTGAGTAGTCAATAAATAGACGCGTTGCACTTCATTACCACCGGCAGTTTTATACCACTCTTAAATAAAACATAAGGATTGACAGACATATTTTAATTAAAATAATAAAATGCATTGACAAGTATTACAGATAAAGCTTAAGATTATGATTGAAACATGTGAAATTCATAATATAGTGCTAACTGTACACCACATATTCAAAACACGGGTGCCACACGTGGAGCAGGATCTGCCTACCCTTCCGGAGCACTTTAGATCACCCCTAGTTTTTTGGTGGGGTTCGTGTTGTTTATTCTTTAGTTTTCCATGTTGTATCATGTGTGCTGTTTTTTGTTTGTCTTTTTCATATTTAGCCATGGCGTTGTCAGTTTGTTTTAGATTTATGAGTTTGACTGTCCCTTTGGTATCATTCGTCCCTCTTTTTCAATATATACTAGTGAACTTGAAGGGAATGTGTTACTACAATCGTCATATAAAAGAGGCACGAAAGATACCAAAGGGACAGTCAAGCTCATCAATCGAAAATAAACTGACAACGCCATGGCTTAAAATGAAAAAGACAAACAGACAAACAATAGTACATATGACACAACATAGAAAACTAAAGAATAACATGAACAAACAGCACGAACCCCACTAAAAACTAGGGGTGATCTCAGGTGCTCCGGAAGGGTAAGCAGATCTTGCTAAACATGTGGCACCCGTCGTGTTGCTTATGTAATAACAAATCCGGTAAATAGTGTAATTCGTTAGGTCACATTCATGAAAGGGAAGATGATTGTAGTTACGAAGTAAGGAACATATCCGATATCATTTGTGAAAAGGTTATTCCATAACGGTCAACCAACTCGTGATGGCGTCCGTAAAATTTACGAAGGGATGATTTCAACTTCACTAAAATGCACATTAATGACCTGATGGTATCACCAGTTTAAATGTCTGTACTTTTGTCTTGACATAGTACTATTAATTAAACGTTCATATTTTGTACATTTATGAATTCAATTTAATATAAATTTAAACATAAAACACCTAGTTGTCAGTATAGATTTTATTTTCTTAAATTCTCTGTTGATAAATTGAGAAATCATTAGGAAAATCAGGTTCCAATTCCTTTGGGCATAGTTGCCCATGAATTTGGCTATCTGTTTATGTCCGTTTATATGTTTTTTTTAATTGTTTTGGTAGAGCGTCCTAGTGCAGGTATATCTTGAAGATTAAGTTGCATTTTCATTTACTGACTAGGCCTTCTTGCCCTCCCCAATTTCGCGCGATTCAAAGATGTTGGGACACCAAATGCCAAGTTTAATATAATTAAAACCGCAATAATCCGAGATACTTTGCCGCATACTGCATATATTATATATTATGTCTCAGGGTAGAAACGCTGAATTAACTTTAAGTCTAGGAAAACATGATTAATTAATCGGTGGCAAATATGCTTGAATTAACTTGGCAGTAGCTTACCAATGTTAATATCTCATAAATAGAATAGGAAAAGACAAACCAATGTAATTGAAAAAATCCCAGTGAATAGCTTAACTCTAAAAGGAGAATCTTGTTGCGTCAACAGGTATGTAATTTCTGCTATACAAAGATCATCCTCAATTGTTATGTATGTTGCATTGTCGTTTGTATTTTGCTGAACTTTAGCATTCTGTTGTTTCGTTGTTTTCCTCTTATAGTCGATGTGTTTCCCTCTGTTTTACACATAGTTTGTTACCCGGATTTTTCTCTCTCAATCGATTTAATACCTTTAAACAGCAGAATACTAATGTTGCCATTAATTATGTAGTGATAATTTCAGTCGTTCTCCCTCGTAACACAACACCAAATATAGATTTTGCTTATGGAAATCGAGAACAAACAAAAACACAAAAACGTTACATTTAGCAATGAACGATGAAAAAGGGACCAACGTCGGAATATACCAGCAAGACAGGCATGTACTCCTTTAATTACTCTTTACATCATTATAGCGGACCTATTACTATCATATTTGAAAAAAACAACAACACAAAAACTTAACATTGAAAAATGAATCATCAATAGCAGGTCAAGGTCATACTGATCATTCCAAACACCACGTGTAGTTGACCTACTGTTTACAGTATTTGAAAAACGTCTCTTATCTCGTAAATTTAACCTTGATCACTGATCAGGTGAACTATGTCTGGCGGATATGTAGAATTTTCGAGGAACTTATATACGAAAAATAGTTCTCCTATAGCTACTACCTAAAATCAGTGTGAAATTCACATATTTTTTTAACCAATCGGTAAACCATTTAAGATCAGGTCAAGGACAATAAACATCTGACGGGCAGAAACTTTGACATATAAGTTACCTGCGTACAAGACGTAAAGCAGCCAGGTATTCTACCTTTCAAAATATAAAGCTTTATACAATTTTTATCAGCCGCCGCAACAGCAAGATAGTAATACCTAAGTATTGAATAATGCGACGAAATACTGAGACTTTCGTCGTATGCCAGACCAAATTAAATGCTAGTTTTAGAGCATAAATAGGCTTCATTAAACAGGCTTACAATTATTTAATTTAGAATTAATTGTAATAATCCTAATTCATAATGTTAATAAGGTATATATATTGCCGACAGTGTGTTGAAATAGGGTTTCACCCGGACAGGGATTCGCAACTCTTCCAAACTCAAGGCGAAAACACTCCCACATGACCATCAACACAATTATAAGATAATGCAAATAGGTTTCATCCAACCAGTGCTACCAAAACCTGCCAAACAAATGGCGACCTCACTACTACAATACCGACATAATTATTCGAGAATGAAAATAGGGTTTCACCCACCAAGGGCTACTCAAAACCGTTCAAGTTTAGAGATATCACACTACCAAAAGATCACCGACACAATATTTGGAGAATGAAACTAGAGGCTCTAAGATACCTGTGTCGATCACCTTGGTCTGTGTGAATATTAAACAAAGGACACAGATGGATTCATGACGAAAATGGGTTTTGGTGATGGTGATGTGTTTGTAGATCTCACTTTACTGAACATTCTTGCTGCTTACAATTATCTCTATCTATAAAAAAACTTAACCCAGTAGTTACAGTGTCAGTGGAAAAAAGTTAGTAAACATTTACAAATTTTATGAAAATTGTTTAAAATTGACTATAAAGTGCAATAACTCCTTAGGGGGTCAATTAGGTCGTACTTTGCTGTACATTATTGCTGTTTACAGTTTATCTCTATCTATAATAATATTCAAGATAATAACCAAAAAACGGCAAAATTTCCTTAAAATTACCATTTCAGGGACAGCAACCTAACAAGGGTTGTCTGAATCATCTGAAAATTTCAGGGCAGACAGATCTTGATCTGATTAACAATTTTATCCCATGTCAGATTTGCTCTAAATGCTTTGCTTTTTGAGATATAAGCCAAAAACTGCATTTACCACTATGTTCTATTTTTAGCCATTGTGGCCATCTCGGTTGGATGGACGGGTCACCGGACATATTTGTATAACTAGATACCTGAATGATGATTGAAGCCAAGTTTGGTTTTATTTGGCCAAGTAGTTTCAGAGAAGATTTTTGTTAAAGATTACTAAGATTTACGAAAAATGGTTAAAATTTTACTATAAAGGGCAATTACTCCTTCAGGGGTCAACTGACCATTTTGATCATGTTGACTTATTTGTAAATCTAAATTTGCTGAAAATTATTGCTGTTTACAGTTTATCTCTGTCTATAATAATTTTCAAGATAATAACCAAAAGACAGTAAAATTTCCTTAAAATTACCAATCCAGGAGCAGCAACCTAACAACGGATTGTCCGAATCATCTGAAAATTTCAGGGAAGATAGATCTTGACCTGATAAACAAGATTACTCCGTGTCAGATTTGCTCTAAATGCTTTTGTTTTTGAGATATAACCCAAAAACTGCATTTTACCCCTATGTTCTATTTTTAGCCATGGCGGCCATCTTGGTTGGTTGGCCGGGTCACCGGACACATTTTATAAACTAGATACTTCAATGATGATAGTGGCCAAGTTTGGTTTAATTTGGCCAAGTAGTTTCAGAGGAGAAGATTTTTGTAAAAGTTGGCGACGACGGACGACGGACGACAATCGACGGACGCAAAGTGATGGGAAAAGCTCACTTAGACCCTTCGGGCCAGGTGAGCTAAAAAGGGTTGCACCCAACCAGTGCCACCCAAAACCTTTTAAAAACAATATGAATAGTGAGCTACCCAGCCAGGACTGCCAAAACACGTCCAAACAACAGACCACAGAGACAGTTATTTAAGAATAATATAGAATTTCACCCCACCAAGTCTATCCAAAACCTTCCAAACTCGAGACGACCACATTTCATCAAGACCAACAAGACAAAAAAAATATTTTAGAATAAATATAGTACTTCACCCAACCAAGTCTACTCAAAACCTTCCAAACTCAAAACGGCCACACTTCAGAACTTGGGGTTCGTGTTATTTATTCTTTAGTTTTCTATGTTGTGTCATGTGTGCTGTTGTTTGATTATCTTTTTCATTTTTAGCCATGGCGTTGTCAGTTTGTTTTAGATTCATGAGTTTGACTGTCCCTTTGGTATCTTTCATCCCTCTTTTTCCACAAGGCCAACAGCACAATTTTTGGAAAATGGTCAAGGGTCAGGTGACAATGAACAAAATGTCATATTTCTGTTAAAAGTCACACCACAAAAAAAAAAAAAAAAAACAACAAACGATCTATATTGTAAATAGAGTAAATTTATTGTATAAATGATAAACAATAGAGACAGCTGTACAAACAAGTGTATAAATATCTCTGTTTATGTGCTTAATCTAGTACTACAAATCAACACTGTAACTGTATCATTTGAGTCGACACCCAAAAGGACTTCATCAGTTCCTCAGTTTTTCTTGCTTTTGATATACTGTACCATGCCAATAATCTCACTATCACAGTTTTCACTGACACAACAGTGTATCGTCCAAAATGTGTATTTACAAATTACCTGGATGCAGGTTTCTATTTCAAATAGGTAAATTCCATTCATCAAATAAAACTGAAGATATATGCACCGAATCTATAGACATTTGGAATTTACGTTAACTGTAGGGTGTCGACTCAAATCTTACTCCTAACACAGTGTGAAATCATTGTCAAACTAATTAACATATACATTTGGCATATTTATATCATTAGTAAAAGCCCATTCCATGGCTATATTGTTTTTAGTTTGAGACAGGAGTTATCTACAGCTTTTTATATTATAAAATAGCAAGCAAAAGAACAGCAATGTGATTCATGAAAATAATTAAGCTTAATAGCTATATAATTCACTTCGATAACAAATTATATATATCAAAAATTATATCATATTCCATTTCAAATCATTTAAACTTCTTAGTAATGTATAAATAGTATCTATCTGAACTAAATAAACAATAATTCTACATAAATCACGATCATTGTAACTTTACAATGAAAATTGTAATTATAATAATGATCTCTATGGTGTATTTTGGCAAGTTTTAAATGCTAGGAGCTACTTGATTCTTCAAAATACTAATAGGTCCAAAATTTGGAGGAGAGGTCAACTCATTAAAAATAGAGAATTAATATAGGTTACTTATAATCTGAAAAATAAACTTTAAAGTTGATTTAGGTAAACACAGCATATAAAACAGGTCAAAGTGCCCTAATTTTTGTTGGATGATGCTAGACTTAAAAGACAAGTTTTACCTAAGAGTGTACTTGATTTTATATGATACAATTTAAATTGAGAATGGAAATGGAATTGGGGAATGTGTCAAAGTCCAGTAGGGATTAAAATGATTGTTAGAGTGACCAATTTTTGTGTAGGAGGCTATCATAATTTCACTTGCTGTATCCTTACACTAACTATGATTATATGCACTTACTTTATGAAAACTTATCCTTAAACTAGATATTAGAGAAGAATTATTCAAACTGAATTGTAGCCACAGAACCTTAAATATTTTTCTTGAGACCTTCATCTTATTGCATATGGTCAAATCAATATATACGGTTCTATATGTACCGGTATCTGATAACTGCCCAGGACTTTGCTAAAAGAATCTGCAGATATTTCTGTACCTAAATACTAAGGTGAGATAATTTCTAATCTTTTTATTTGTCATGGATACTACAATGAATAAAATTATGTCATACAAACAAGAAAAAAAATATTTATAAATAAATAACAAGTTATATGAAAAAAAATAATATCAGCTCATATTACATTGTATCATAGAGTAAAAATTATTACGTTATGTGGAAAATCACTTCATTAATATTATTTTTATATCAGATAGATACTTGTAATTACAGAAACAAAAATAACCGTTTTTTACCCTTTGCAGAAAAGATAGCCATGATAGGTTCATATCGTCCCTTGTCCTTCAAATACAGTTTGTAGATGCAAGTTTATTTGAGTCAGGCATATTGACCATCATCCATCTAGTGACTTCTCTGGGAAAATTACCTAGTTTTGCAGATTCTTGGAATTGAAGGACCATAATCATAATACAACTTTGCTGATACAAATTAAGTATTACAACTACATTGAAGACATTGAATGCTGGTTTTGTTATAAGAAAGAAATTAAACAAAATCAGTATGTCACAATCAACTGAAATCAATTGTAATGAATTTTATAGAAGCAACTTGTTGGACAGTAAAATTTTCTCTTTAAAAAAACAGCCATGTTCTCCAGGTAACCTTTGAATGTTACTTAAGTGGAATTGAATAGGAAGATGGTTTACAATATGCATCAGAAATTTGACAAAGAAATTAAAAATCATCAAGTTGAATCAAATAATTTTTTATGCTTTTTATCTATAATCAATAAAAAAAAATATAGTCGGGAATTAAAAACATAACTATGCAAGCACTACTCTTTACTTCAGGAATGTTTGTACCTATAAACAGACAAATAAACATATATAATAT
>CM034360.1:75548004-75568005 GCA_019925275.1 Mytilus edulis
TTATGATTTTAAATAAGAGAAAGGTATTTTTGAACGCTCTCTAAAAGAAGTGTTTAGTATGGATATATTAAAGGCTAAGCAACAAAAAGTATGTTTGTTAAAGATTCTTTGTTTTCAAAGAATAATAGGGTACGATTGAGATCTTGAATTAAAGGAGAAAGGGTTCAAAGTCGAACGGAAGTCAGTCTGCAAATTAATAAATGAAATAACATAAGTACAGATTTAAAAATGCTTTCGATTGGGACATAAAAGGGTGAGAAACTAGGACAGATCGGATACTCAAGATCAGGATAAAAACACGATACTTATTTACAATAATTAGAAATGTTAAAAATCAGTATCATTCATTATGCTTGAACAGTTAAAACTAGTAATTGCTTATAGCATGCGCAGTATATAAGAGGTCGTAATGGGGGTACCTTCATGACGAATAACGGTAAAAATTCTTGCCAAATGACGCTGACGGTATTTTTTGGTGTATGACGATAAAATGTACACTTTCTTTTAGACGTTAAAAACATCGACTGATTTTGACGAACCATGTTAATTGTTTTCCAAAAAATTACGGTAGCGATAATTATTTGAGACCTCTGACGAATCACGATAAGGATATTTTGACGAATCACGGTAAAGTTTTAACCAATTTGACACTAACGGTAGCCGAAAATGACTGTTTGAAACCTGACATTAAAGGGCATTACTTACCTCATATAAGTGAGATGTTTAGCTACCTATAAAACCTGGCTCAATCCGTCATTTTCTATATAAGGAATGTCAGTTCAAAGTCAGGAATATGACAGTTTTTTCCAATTCGTTTGATTTATAAGAGTTTTGGATTTTGCCATTTAACAATTTTTTTTTTAATTTTCCTTTGATATTTGTATATTTGTTTCACTTTTTTTGCAGGTATATAAACCAGGAAAGTGAAGGATAATAATTCTTAAAATCCGTCACGAAATTCGTATTTGGACAATTGGGAGCAAATGGCAGGAAAGAAGAAAACTACATTTATAGCTCACTATGCAGTTTGGTTTTACTCATTTGTGAGGAACATACGGTGACCTATAATTGTTAACATCTGTGTCATTTGGTCTCTTGTGGACAGTTGTCTCATTGGCAATCATACGACATCTTCTTATTTTTATAAATACTAATAATGTAAATGTTTTACCATACACTGTATTGAAACAAATATTTGTCGGTAACTGAAGGACAAGTTACATCTATTTTTGACAACAGAGGTCATTATTGATGAACCATTCATGCTTTATCTGCAAAACAGTTCAGAAGAACTTAAAAATAGCACAAGGATACACTAGGGATATCACCTTCGTATATTAAGTCTGCTTTTTATGTGATGGTTCTTTAGGCGTTTGTTTTTTCTGCAAAATAGTTAAAAGATAAAATGTAATATTCTCCAGCAGTTCATATTCATTGTTCTCTCGTCATTATCTCTCTATGACGCGGATATATAGTCTACGTTAAACGGATCGCACGTGCTGCAGTGGTAATTATTCCTGCTGCAATACGATAGGCAGACGAGCACGCGCAAATCAATATGTATGCAACTAATAAATAAATACATAATTAGAAAGTTGTTAATTTGATAGAGTAGTGAGGGAAAGTGAACAAGTTTTCTAATGAATGATATTTTTTCTAATGCATCATATTTTGAAATATGGAAATATATATTCTCTAATCATTTAGATGGCTTTTCCAGTGAAGCAATTTATTTTTGGCGACTTCTTGTGCAAATTACTGATCGCAAGTGTCTATAGGCACTTGTTTTTACCAAGCACTGACGGAATTTCATGAAGAAAAAAATCTGATAATTTATTATCCTAAAAATTCTGAGAGAAAAAAAAGTTGTTATAAAATGTTGGAATCTTTTATTTATTGCAATAACAGTTAGGATTATATTAGTGGATATTATATGTAAGCACAAATTATAAGGTAAATAGAAATTGTTTTAGAGTTTTTCAAGGCAAAAAATGACCGAATCGAGTGAAGAAGAAAACATGTTGTCAAAAACTGAGAGATCGCCAAGAAAAAGAAAAAAGAGAAAAAATCGGAAAAAGACTGTTGAAAATAATTTACCAAACACAGCAAATTCCAAGGAGCCAATAACCACTTCAACATTGTCTGATAACGATTGCAAGAAAAAATCTGACAAAAAACAAAGCGGCAGACGATCTTTGAAACATTTATTTAAAAAACAGTCGGATTCCAATTTTCACAAACTTTTAAACGATGATGTACGTGTCAGTACAGAAGACATCTTTTATGAAACTGGAAAATTGGATTTATCAGAAAAAATGCCACATCATTCACAATTTGATCCTATATTGCAACCGCGGACTCGACTTGGGTGCATGACTTTAAAAGATGCAATGAAAGAGAAACATTCCAAAAGAGAGCAATCTCCATCCAAACTACGCCTTTTAAGCAGTGGTTCAAGCGAAATGTCCTTGCCTGATATTATTGTTCATGATTCAGACCAGCCAGCAGATTACCACAGAAAGAAATCAAGGTCAAAAAGTGCTGAAATTCCAAAACGAACTCATTTGCCCCGCCATGTTTCACAATCAACTGAAACCACTAATGATTCTGCGATACCTTATCGCGGAGAACAATTGAGTAATACTTCAGATAAAAAAACAAAACATTTACCAAGGCAGCAAGAACGGGGAAGAAAATTGGACAAAACCCATCAACACCGGCGTTCCCATTCAAAAGAATTCATCGATTCTGAAAACCAAAGAGAATCTTTTTCTGCATTTATTAACCTACGACAATCATCGCCGTCATCTAGGTCGTCTAGTTTACAAAGACTACAAAGTCCATCAACCACAAAGGATAGTTGTCATCAAAATAAGTTACAAAGTACATTAAATACGAGCGAGGATGTAACCGATCAAAAGGATTATAACTATAGTAAAAATGACAATATATCAACAATGACAAAATCTAATCTACCGAATACAAAACAAACTGCATTGGGTTTAAATAAAACAGTGTCACAGATGGCGAAACGAGGTTCAATCAATAAATCTGATAATTCGACAACAGAAAACACATTTAAAAACATTAAAGAGGAAAAACGTTTTGACAGACGAAGTTACAAATCACCGCGGCGATTTTCTGGTCGGAGTGCTTCTAGAGAACGAAAAAAATCTGGAAAAGCTTCTGAAAACACGGAAAAAATTGAAATTTTTAAAAACGAAAAAATATCTGTGCAAAATAAAAATGACAAGGATTTCAACCCTGAAGCTACAACTAAGGATATACAAACGGAAACGGATATACCTGTCAATACGGTTATGTCTAGGAGTATACAAACGTCTTTGAATTTACTCGACATTCAAAGTGACGGTAAGATTACCGGAAGTAAATCTGAGAACGATCTAGCTGTTCCAGTCGTGCCAGTGATAATTGAGCCTATTCAAATCGAAATAAAAAATGATTCTGATACTGAATCAATTGTACAAAGTGAAAAGTGTTTAGATGAAAAATCCTCACATAATTCATCAGAAAGCGAAGAATTCAAAACACCAAAGCAATCACCATTACCAGACAGAAAGAATGTAGATGAAACGCCATCTTCATCCCCTAAAGCAAATGGTAAAAACGAGAAGAAAAAAACACATGAACCGGAAAAGAAATCAAAACTTTCTTTTTTAGCAATTGTAGCATTGAAAAGAAAAATTGCTAATCACAGAAAAAAGAAAAAAGACAAATGTCTGGTGATGAAGCGGAGAAAAAACAAAATGTAAAAGAGTCCGTTGCAGTTACGTCGCAAGATATTATGCCAGAAGTTTCAGACAAACCAAACGAATCTGACCTTGAAAGAGAAAAATATCTTTCTTCGTTTTACTTTGAAAATGAAACTATTTTCAATGTAGGTTCTCTTTCCTACTTACCAGAAACTGATATCTTGGATGTAGACGAAATCAAAAGGGAAATTCCCAATTCTGACAAAAAATTGTCTTTTGATATCATAGAATCAGATGTGACCTCTGACAAACCCATGCCAGATTCGTATGTTCACAAGCATGGGCAACTTGCAAAGCGAAGACAAAGTGAAGTTTTTCGTGAAAAACGTAAAAAAGCATTACACTATTGTAAAGTATTTGTGGCTTTTCTCTTTTCTCACATAGGTCTATGTTCATTAATGGTGGCATATGCTATTTTAGGTGGAACTATATTCAAATTGTTAGAAGGTCCATTCGAAATGCAAACAAAAATTAAAGTGATGAACGAAAGGGATCAGACTAAAACCCAAATTTTAAAGCTAGCTTCTAAATTGATTATTAATAACAAAACTAGCAACAATGAAACTGCAATTCTAATGGATAAATTATACAATGACACTGCAGATGAAATAGATAAATTATTAACAAAATTCCAAACGGAAGTATACATAGCTACGAAAGTAAATGGATTTAGTAATGCAGGGGAAGACAATCTAGAAACGGAGGAGCAATGGTCCTTTGCTAGTTCACTTTTGTTTGCTATCACCGTAATGACGACCATTGGTAAGTTTATTTCTTATAATTTTATATATGTCTCGAAGTGTTTATCAGTATTGATTTTCAGAGACAGTAATGCAGTACAGAGACTGGATGAGGGATCCTTACTTTCTGTATCTTTTAAATATTATCTTAAAAGAGCACAGATTTTGTAAATTCTCATGAAAATATTTTTTCTTTTTTTTTTAATTTGTAATTAGCTAAATTTTTCTTTATTCTGTTATTCCGTCGTTTCTGTAATCAGTATTGTATTTATTACCCAATTATTTTATTTTCAACAGTTATTCTTTATACTTGCACATCCATCATTCTCCATTCTTTAAATTTTTGATAATTTTCTCTTCATATTATTGGTCCACAAACCCCATCCAGACCCTCATACATGCACCAACGTAATCAATGGGGATATATGGGTGCACATACATGCACTAAGATAGCATATATATATATGCGTCGTTGTACAAAATTTTATGATTGAACTGTCGGGTGCATTTTTTCCCTTGTATTGTATCTTCATCTTCGCCAGCCAAGGGTTACGATCCCTTCCCCTCCTGGGATAGATGAGTGTATCATAAGCCTTGGCTAGCGAAAATGATTTATCCCCTTTTTCTTAAATCCAGAAAAGAATTTCGGATCCATGCATCAAATCATAAAGTGTTATTTTTTATTACTACTAAAAATACTAAATTGAGCAATATTTTGGACTTTTTTTTTGGGGGGGGGGGATTTAGAATTCGTCGAACTGCGCCCACAATGTGACATGAATATACAATATGTGTACATTGTCTGAAAATATAAAATTCAGTTGTATGGGCTTTGCTTACAGGTCGAGAAGCGAGCCTGACTGAGCTTTTTTTTCTATTTGGTAGCGAGTATTATTATAAACTTTGATATTTTAAAAAATCTACAGAATTTTATATTGGTTTTATAAAGGTTCAGTCAGGTGCTTAAATCAACAAATGGTGTCTTTGATTGTTAAAAGAAATCGACACGAAGAGGTTCATCAAATGAACTGTCACTCAAAAAGAAATCTTGACTTTAAATAAAATTGAGAATGGGAATGTGTCAAAGAGACAACAACCCGACCAAATAAAAAACAACAGCAGAGGGTCACCAACAGGTCTTCAATGTAGCGAGAAATTCCCGCACCCGGAGGCGTCCTTCAGCTGGCCCCTAAACAAATATATACTAGTCCAGTGATAATGAACGCCATACTAATTTCCAAATTGTACCCTCCCCCTATACCTCTAACCAATGTAGAAAAGTAAACGCATACCAATACGCACATTAAAATTCAGTTTAAGAGAAGTCCGAGTCTGATGTCAGAAGATGTAACCAAAGAAAATAAACAAAATGACAATAATACATAAATAACAACAGACTACTAGCAGTTAACTGACATGCCAGCTCCAGACTTCAATTAAACTGACTGAAAAATTATGATTTCACTATACTTGTACAACATCGATATTTTATTTGTACAAAAACCAATATTTCAAAGGCTTAATTATTTGTATTCCTATTATTTATACACTATTTACAATAGTTGTCTTCTTGCAGGATATTGAAAAAAAAATGTCCGTAGTAAATTAAACATTCGTGAATAATTCGGCGTTTTGCATTTGCGCCCATCTGCATTTCATTTGCGCCGATTTTTTCTTTCATTTGCGCCAATTTTTTTTTTCATTTGCGCCGATTTTTTTACAGGTAAATTACAGGTAATTACAGGTGAATAGATATAATAAGATGTGTTATGAGTGTCAATGAGATAACTCTTCATCCCAGTCGTTAAAGGCGCACTAGATACATCTTCAGACTTTTTCCTTGGCCGTACCCGTAGTTCTTAAGCCTCGGTCTTTCGGTCAACAGCACATGAGTATGTTCTTTCTGTGTTTTGACAATAGTCTTCCCATCAGAATCCGATGTGTCTCTGGCTTTACAAGATTTGGTGGTACATCGGTAAGATATGTTATTTTTCAGGACACTCGCCTTCCGATATGTATGGCCGTCGATGATAAAAAAAAAAATAAAAAAAAATTGACTCCTCGGCCCGTTTAAGTGAACAATATGTCCATCATGTTAGAACGAAGTTCCAGAACAATATGAATCAAAATAAACTTTAAAATGGTTTACTTTTATTAATAGTTACTTGGATGGAGAATTAACTCATTGGCACTCCTACCACATCATCCTCTATCTATTTAACATAAGTGAACAACGTTGATAACCAGATTTACCAATATACCCTCAAATTATAGTTCATGTAAAAGTATTAAAACTTACCTGTAAATCCAGTTAGGAGAAATTATAAAATCGGCGCAAATGAAAAAATGAAATCGGCGCAAATGAAAGAATGAAAATTTTCAAAATCGGCGCAAATGTCATACGCCCGAATAATTATGTTTATAAACGAAACGAATGAATGTAAAAAGTTAGAACAAGAAATACGCATTTTTAAAAACTTTCTAAGGCTATTTTTCGAAAGCCTTTCCACGCATAATTATGTCAGATATATATAAGTTTACTATTACCATTTCTGATGACCTGTAGACAATTCCCTCATAATTTCAGTTTAACTACAATTAAATAATACTACTACAAAATCGGTAACTTTGTTGGACGTTTTAATGTATACCTGTATGTACTTCTAATTATCATATTAACGGTAATATTGTGGAAATGATGATTTTATCGACAACTCTGTGTGGTAAATCATACCGTTAAAAAGCAAAAAGAACCCAACAAAAAACAACATGAAAACGTCATCATAAAGATAGATTTCAAAATAAGTTTGATAGAAATTCATTGTGCCATTTTAAGAAAAAGGATTTACACACCTCAATTATAGAATGTATCATACGAGCATGTTTTATCAATAATGTTTGATTTCGATCTAACATTTGTTTCAGTTTGAAAACCAAAAGCAATGTGCTAAAGCACCAATACACAAGCTAATATATTTCAATAATGTAACTTTAGGGATTAAAAACATAATTTGTCTTGTATTTTTCTATTAAATCAATCTTGAATTATTGTTGGGAGCTTGGAAACTTTGAATCGGTGAAATATTCGATCGTTTGTCTAAATGAAATTAACAAAAAACATCGAATTTATAACCAAGGAACTAGGGAATATAACTGATAAGGCACTACAGTAACAACTTGTTTGTGTGTCCATAGGTGGCAGGTTACAAGGCTATATTATGTTTCCTATCCAAAATACACCAACCTGCAAGTGGCAGTATAAATTCCACGAACTACGACCTCTGCTATAAGACCTACGTATTGGTTTTAGATATAGGAAGATGTGGTGTGAATTCCAATGAGTCAATTCTCTATCCAAATTTAGTCTCCTTGAAACATTTCTTATAAAACCTTATTTTACGAAATTATAAAACCAAGACGAGGGACGCGCCCATGAAACGACAGACATATTCTTTAATGATTTCCGATCGTTATAAGTAATGAGAGCTATTTTTAGTAATTGTAACGTTCTAATTAAACACAACTGCGGTAAACTTCTTCATAAATAATTTACAGCTTTTTCAAAGTTAATAGGATTTACTTTTTTGAGTCGCCAATCTTTAAGATACAAACATATATGTATTTGTCATAATAAGTTTAATTGGTAAAAGTTTTTTGAATTTTTCAGTTTTGTTTTTTGTTTTTGCTGCACGACCATACAATGAAAACACTCTTGCCACAACATCGAAAACTTTGATTCACTAATAAATAACTTACTGATATGCCATCGAAAGGAAGGTATAAGTACAATATAACACGAGACTCACTAAAAAAATGATTGATTGTTGGTTGCTTTAGGTCCCCTGGCAAATGTTTCATGCACGTTCAGGACGAGAACAAACTAAAAGCAATAGGTATATATATAGGTCCTATACATGTAGTATATGTCGTAGATCGTGAAATTTAGGTTTCGAAATTTATACTGCCACTTGAAGGTTGGTGTATTTGGGATAGGAACATAACTATAGACTTGTCACGAAGCACTGGATTTAATGTCCACATTTTGACTGGACGTGGGTGCGTACTTGTACATCCCGCCAAGCAAAACCCACACCGAATTTTTGCAAATGTTTTACCTGTAGTGCCCTATTTATATTCCCTAGTTACCCTTGGTGATAAATTCGATGTTTTTTTTAGATTCCATTTAGACAAACGATCGAATATTTCACCGATTCAAAGTTTCCAAGCTTCCATCAATAATTCAAGATCGATTTAATAGAAAAATACAAGAAAAAATATGTTTTTAATCCCTAAAGTTACATTATTGAAATACATTATGTTTGAATACATTTACACGCTCCTTTGGTTCTGTTCTGTTTCTGTTTTTTTTTTAAATTGATTTAGCCCCCAAAAAATACTGATACATTTTCCCAATAAAACACGAATACTATATTACACTCTACACTCTACAGGGAAAAGGGGGGGGGGGGGGGGGGGGGGGGGGGGGGGGGGGGGGGGGGGGGGGGGGGGGGGGGGTTACGTAAATATTTTTTTTCGTCGGGTGTGCCATTATTTCCTAAAAAAAAATCAGTACCTATATAAGTATGCAAGAAAGAATGACAAAAACTTATATATAAATCAGGAGGCAAATGTCCGGGGTTGATTTTTTATTTGAATGGGTTTAATTTATCATAATATTGACCATCAATATTTTTTTAAGATTCCGAATAGCATATTTATATGATATGAAAATCATACATACCCCAAATCGATGTATGAAGTAATCAAATTTAATGCATTTTAATATAGTACGTTATAAAAAGGAGGGTACTCATTTTTATATAAAATCTCGCAAAATTATGACCCATATTTTTGGCACATACACGTACACCCAATTATAGGAAGTGAACACTCCGGGATATAACTATCTTCTTATTAGTATTCATTATCTTGTATCTTGTTCAAGATAGCTTTACTCGTACACAAGTTTTATTGTAGATATTATTACAGGGCGGTAAAAAATGCAAAAATTCTGAGCCTTCAGTGGACCGTTTTTCTTACAATAAAACTATAAAAAGAAACAATAAATATTCTTAATTGCGCAACAATACTGACGCACTTGAATTATGGTGGTAATTAAAAGTTCTTGTTTTGATTGTTTCCCCAACTAACACTGCAAGGCAGAAGTACTTGAATCGAGTTTGGTTTGAATTGGATATTTAACTTTTTCTTAAATTTTTCAAATCTGTTGACTTAGACCTCAATCAAATACATAGACAAAAGAGTAGAAAACAGCCGAAGGCCACCAATGCGTCTACAACTCAGCGAGAACATCCCGCACCCAGAGGCGTGCTTCAGCTGGCCCCTCATCTTTTAGTGTTTTTTTTTTGTAAACCTGCATATAACCTTTTACTCGTATCAATAGATTGTAAAGGTAAAGAATGGTGTTTCACTGTGCGTTTTATTGTGTGTTTGTTAATATTCCACATCGGGTATACTGGTATGGGTGAAGGGTTCAGATCTTACAAAGCATGTTTAACCCAGCGACCTTTTAGCGCCTGTCTCAAGTCTGTAACATATGTAGCCTTTGTTAGTTTTGTGTTGTTTTTAAATTTTGGTTTATGTGTAAGTTTCTGAATTTAGTGCTAGCGTTAAAGACCCACATAAAAACTGTGCTGGTTCTTTTACAGCTTATTTATGCCGAATTAGAACAACTTGTTGTTCGGTGTGAGCCAAGGCTCCGTGTTGAAGACCGTGCATTGACCTATAATGGTTTACTTTTATATATTGTTATTTGGATGGAGAGTTGTCTCATTGGCACTCATACCACATCTTCCTATATCTATTGAAATTATGTTTCTCTTTTAATGTTTAAAACAATTATGTTCACACAAAACGATTGGATCAAGGCTCAACTTTTATAAATTCTATCCCATACAAGATGGATAGAATGATTAGTTCTAATAATTTAAACTTATTATGATCTAGTGACGTCTTACACAAGTATCTTTTAGGTTGACTAAAAGTTGTATTACTGTGCAGTTGAAATTTTTCTCACATATATGTGTTAACTGCGACTATGGAGTTTTGTGTACGGCAATTAGTAAGGTTTGCAATATTAAGTGTCTCTGTGAAGACTTTGGGGAGCAATTATTTTAAAAATAGCAATTGTTAGTTCTGCATCGCCGAATTTTAACGTAACTGAAGGGTCCCTGTAGAAAACGACCAATTATTTAGAGAAATGTACTGCATAGCAGATAATGTGAAACAATTAGGTTAACTCATTTTACTCATGATAATAAAAAGGAAGCAAATGGTATTTCCATGCACAATAAAATTCAAAGTACCAGAGCGGGAGATTTTAGTCACTATAAAAACATTACCAAACTGCAAATTCGATATGTTTGATAAATTCAGTCATTTTGTAAGACTTCGGTATACAAATAGTTCTTCTTTTTAAATTATTGATCCCTCTCATTCAAATAGGAAAGCGTACCTAAAGGTTTAACATTTATTTATGAGAGTGTTTTGTCCGCAAAATACAATGATATAGATAAGAAGATATGAGTGACTATGATACAACTCTCCATCCAAGCCACAATATATGAAAAGTTAACAATTATAGGTCAAAGTATGGCCTTCAAAACAGAACCTTGGCTCATACCGAACTGTCCAACAGCAAGCTATAGAGGGCTGAATTTAAACCGATTAATTAACTCTTTGAATATTACTTCCGTTTGAACTATATGCCCTTAAATGAGCAGTAATTGAATCGTTAATAATTAATGATTGTTGTTCTGTAGCCTACGTTCGTAAATATTTGCTTAGTACTTCCAGTACAATTTTGTCTTTCACAAATTGAAATATTTGCCACTGAACATTAAGCCATCAACAATTATTTTATCTGAGTACAGTGCTCGATACCTCAAATCCAGTATTTTGATTAGTGGAATTATGAGTCTGAGAATGATAATCGCACTTAATTTATTTTATAACTTCAATGCATTTTGGAATTCATATTAATAAAATATTTGACTGTGACTTTCCTTTAATTTACATAAAAGTTAATTTATGAATTCTTGTCATTTTTTAAAGCTATTTGTTTTCTATGGAAAAGGGATTCTTAGGATTTTTCATAAGTTGTTGCAAAGTGAAACATATATATGTATCAGCAGCGATTTGTAACGATGGAGCCTTTCTCGACGGGATAATTAATCCATAGACGCGATAAATAATAACATTGGCAACTGTACGTAAATCTTCATACTAATATCAACACAAACATTTCTATATACTATACAGTAGAATGCAGGTTATGTGCGTTAAAGTCAATCTTTTATATAATCATCTACACATTTTTCCATATTCATATTGTTTCTTTTTATTATATTTATTTCTTTTATCGTTTTATTTACACCAATTTATCAGTAAGTACACTGTGAAATTTGGCTCATACCGAACTTTGTCGCTGATAAACCATTACAAAACAGATTCAAGAAGTAGGGTCAGCTTTCCTTCAATTCATATCTTAAAGTATAATATCTCATATGTATACTAGGTACAAGGATGTAAAGACATGTTAAGTTGTGTTTTGTCATTGTATAGTCTGCAAATTACACTCTCCCAGAAACGTTCTTCTCTTCTCATATTTTTGTATCTGCCCCTTTCAATTTCCAAATAACAAATTCAAAATTTTCCCGATACATACTGGTTAGGTATAAATGACTCTCTTGTCAAAGCAACTTGTTTAAACTCAGATGAATAACATTATTTTGGTGGATTCTTTTATGAAATCTATATCTTTTGTTCTGAAAACCTGTTTAGAATTATCATCATTATGGTTCACCTTGAATACATTGTAAACATAGAAATATATACAACGCGTTTAAAAATATCTATATATATATATTAAGTTCCATAATTAAAATTCACCAAGTTCCTCATTTAGCATATTGAGATCATATTGAGATCATATTGAGATCGTATTGAGATCTGTTGAGATCATATTGAGATCATATTTAGATTTGTTCAGATCTAACTGGATCTTTCACTCCAAAATTTGGTTTCACTTATGGGTCACCTTAACGTTTACATCACCATTTACTTTGACAAATGGTCAGTCATAGTCCATTTAAACATCTGGCACATGAACCGATATAAGGGGAATGCAACAACATTTACGATTGAACAAAGAGTACCATGCTGCTATAGACAAGTTGATATCTTGAATGTTGAACTTCCAGTGGTATTTCTAATCGCAGTGTAGACATATAATGGTTGATTGATGATTTTCCTTGATGAGGTTAAACTGTTCATACAGTACGTCTTTTCTGTGTTTTATGATGACTATGCATCTGTTGTTTTCTCATTGTATCTCTGGCGGATGGGACTAAGTGAAAATAATTCCAAGTCAAAGCATTCTTACTGTTTCTTCACCAATGATAAGGTTAGAACACACATGTGTATCTCATGCGGGTGGTACTAAGTGAAAATAAGAACTACATATATAATAATAATAGTAAGTAAGTTCATAGTTCATCAGCAAAATCGAAACAAGTACAAAAAGTTGATATTTTGAACCCTTCTATAAACGTATAATATTAATAATAAGAATTTAAAAAAAGAACAGAGAATCTTAATCTGAGGTAGCATGGATTGGGTAGACATTTTTTATTACGTGAAAGTTAACTTATAAAATCATTCTATTAGTTGGAGCCAGGGGTGTACACTCTTTGCAATGGTTTATTTTTATAAGCAAATTACCTTAAGATAATTTTTTAAGGCTACAATATTTACTTGTCCACATTGTATTTTTGTTTTGTATATATAATATTTAGTTAATAGTATTATGAGATTTCTTATGTATTTTTTCCCCTGTTTTTTCTAATATCCCAAATAAGACATATCTAAATTAAGTGGTAGTTCAATTTGGACTTTTGAATATATCCATTTATTAAGTTCTTCACAAACATCAAAAATGTTTGGACATGTCCAGAATACATGATATGTGTTCAATAGTTTCTATTGAGTCCGTACAGAAAGTGCATTTATTGTTTTGTGAGACTCTAATTTTGTAGAGTAGTTTATTAGTTCACAAAATTCTGTGATTAATCCTGTATTGAAGCCATTGTAATTTTGAATTTTTAGTAATGTAAAATGGCATTCTGTATGTTTTATTCCAAATAATATTATGTCTATTTAGGATTAAGAATCACTTTTGGTAAAATCATATTCATTCGTAATAGCTACTTTGGTTTGGAGTTCAGTCAAAGCATTAACAACCTGTCAAAAAGGATTTCTTACTTGTTTCTTGGACCTACCAAGAATAATTCTTTTAATTTATTTTTTTCAGTTCCGGTTAGTAACTTACAATAGTTATTAGTTTGTTTATTCTTCTTATCCAAGTTAGTTTTAATCCGTTGATGTATTGTTTTAGATTTAACATGTTTAGTCCACCCAGTTCATATATTTGGACAATTGTTTCTCTTTTAGTTTTGTCTGGTTTACCATCCCAAATAAAATAAAATATTTTTTTTATGAATTGATTTAGTAATCCATTATTGAGATTTGGTAAAGTTAGAAATAGGTGATTGAGCTTTGAATTATAGTAATTTTTCCAATTGGGGATAAGTATTTGTTAGACCAACTTGTATCTCTTTAAATTTGGGTTCAAAATTTATATATAGTGTTTCCATTTCTTGAAAGTCTACTGAATGTTTAATACCCAAGAGCGTAAATCGTTTGGAACCCCACTCCAATCCCCATTTTACACACATTGTATCTTTGCTATATTTGTTTTTCCCAATCCAGACTATCTTTGTTTTATCAAAATTCATCTTGAGACCAGATCATTCAGCATATGGTTTTAATACACAAAGAGATGCATCTAAGGATTCTGGTGAACCATCTAAATTAGGTGTGGTGTCATCAGCATTCCTACTGTTTCTTCAACAATGCGAAGGTCAAAACACAAATGTTTAATATAATCAATTCTGTGTCATATATGATTATAGTAAAAATATGTTACCTTGCGTTTAAAAATACCGTTGAAAACAAATCTTTGGAATAAGAGATTCATACACGACTTGCATGCACATTTTTACTTTCATTCTAAAGGCTGGATAGAAGGACTTTCTTTTCAACAGACGTTAGCCAGATCTCGGTAAAAAACACTTTTTTCATAGTACAAATGGATTCTAGTTTACAAAAATCTTCAATTGACTTTGAATTTTACGTGGATAATCTACAGAGGAACAAATGCAGGCTACAAAATAAATCTCGTTTGAACGAGATCTAGTAACTAAGAGTACATGCTACATGCCTATGGTCCATAATGTATCACCCCTGGTGTCAGCTGTTTTTAGGAAACCATAATACTTTCCTATTTATTGCTAACAGAAGATTGTTCTCATTATTTTTGTATCTCATTGTTTGTATTGTATCATGCAAACTATTGATGATATAATGTTTCAGCCCATTGGGACCCATAATTAGAAATAAAGTTCTTCTTTTTCCATAAAAAAAAAGAGATATTTATTCCCATTATAAATATTCATTGCTTAATTTGTACTGCGTGTAATCGAACGCAAATATTCATTTATAAAAAGGGATTTAAGCTTATTTTTTGCATCCGTTTGCTAAATAATATACTCATTGTCGATATTTCTTGTATTTATTCTTATAAATATAGAATACTTTTAGAAAGAAAAACCATATGAAAGCTTAGTTTGGACAATTTAATAGCAATTCAAAATAAACAGTTCCCCTTCAGCATGGAAATGAATATAATATAACTATACAAACTGATAAACTAATTTTGTCACAACATCATTAAAGTGGAGTTAAAGTCTTATAGGATTGTAAGTATGTTTTATTTTATCACCTTGCACTTTTATGACTTGGTTGTGGTTTTCTACAGCAGTTGGTTCAAATTTCTGACCAGTTGAACAATTTGATTTTATAAAACAAATTGCAATTTGGTCAAAATTTTGAATGAGTTGCAATTGGTGGAGAGCAACACTAACAGTCAACTCACTGTAATCGGGGAGAATCTTTATAGTTTCAAAATTTTATTTGAATTCAATAAATATGTATATTTTCCTTTCAAAAAATCAAATGCAATTCATACTTCGAAAAATATTTGTCTTTTTTATTATCTTATTGATTTTTTTTTTATTTTGGAAAAAAGGGGGTCCACGAAAACAGTTCCCAAAACCATAAAACACGAACTTATCGGTGTTTGAGCCTGTTTTGTTTTGTTGGGTTATAAACACGGTCTATTTCAAGTCTAAAAGGGATTTGGAAACAACAATTTAACTACAGGAGGGTGGGGGGTATGTTTTTCCCCATAATAATACTCTGACCCCAAATTTGAGGAACGATTATTGTGGTCAAGCAGATGACAAAAAGAAATGGTTGCTCCCCTGGATTATTTTTTCCTATCCTTCTTTGAAGTTTGTGTGAAGCTCGAAAAGAATGCACATACATCTTAATCTGTCCAGCATACACAAACAAGACACAAGGTTAAGATATATATATTATGATTGCCAGCCAGTTCACCTTTGGATTTCACATGGCGGAACGTTTAACCGTTTGTTGTAATTTGTTGACTTGTTACTACAGAATTAATTAATGTATAGTTTTGATTGTACGCAAATAAGTATTCTCTGAAAATACACCATTGATTAAAGAAAAATATAAACAGATATGAGATATAATAGATAATGGAATCATGGAATGTGTCAAAGGGACAACAACCGGCCAACCAAAGAGCAAAACACAGCACAAGGCCACCAATGGTTTTCAATGCAGCGATAAAATCCCGCACACGGAGGTGGGCCTCAGCTGACTCCTAAACAATTTTGCGAAATGGTTTCTTAGGGTATCTTGTTTATAAATTTTATCCGAAGTTTTAATCCATCAACAAACATGGCCGCCATGGCTTAAAATAGAACATAGGGGTCAAATACAGTTTTCGTCTATACCTCAAATACTAAAACTATTAGAGCAAATCTGACATGTGGTAAAATTATTCAATTGGTAATGATCTGTTAGCTCTGAAATTTGTAGATGAATCGAACAACCCATTGTTGGGTTGCTGCCACTATATTGGTAGTTTTAAGGAAATTTTGCATTTTTATGCCCCATTTATGGGCACTATGTTTCTGGTCTGTGCGTCCGTCTGTTCGTTCACCTGCCCGTTCGTCTGCCCGCTTCAGGTTTAAGTTTTTGGTCGAGGTAGTTTTGATGAAGTTGACGTCCAATCAACTTCAAACTTAGTACACATGTTCCCTATGATATGATCTTTATAATTTGTATGCCAAGTTCGAGATTTCACTCATTTCCGCGGTCCACTGAACTCAAAAAATGGTAGTGCGGATAGGCCATCCGTGTACTGGGGACACGTTATTGTTTGTTATTATCCTGAATATCATTATAGATAGATAAAAATTGTAGACAGCAATAATGTTCAGTAAAGTAAGATCTTTAAAAAAGTTAACATGACTCTACTACTGGGTATCTTTCAATACCATAGTTCTCTTATGTTAAGCTTGAAACTTCAGATAATCGATTAGAACGCACGAAATTTATAACGTGTTGTTATATTTTAAAACTCTCGGCAAGTTTCGTGTTTTAATGTTGTAAATTAAAATATCTCGAATTAAGATATATTGTATCAGACTTAATACTGTGATTTACCTAACAAAAATATGCATTTTAATGCTCTCGCTAGTGACTAAATGATATATTAAAAAAGATATGATATAGATATAAGATACTTTCTTTCTATGTCTTAAAAAGCTTGTAATGATGTATAACTCTGCGAGGGCTTATACCAACCAGATGAGGCCCACATTCAGGTGCAGGATTTTCTCACTACGTTGATGGCCTTCAGCTGTAACGTCTGCTCTTTGGTCGGGTTGTTGTCTCTTTGAAATTATGTTCCCCATTTCTATTCTCATTTTTATTAGTTCTCTGGTTAGCTTTTCAATATCCATTATTGATTATATGGAAATTTCGTTGTTATTAAAGTCTGTTCTCTGAACTTCAATCACAAAGTCTGTTTGATTGTTCGACAGCTTTTTTATTTCTTTTCATCTGCTTGAAAAAAAAACCTCCAAAGTCAAAGAAAATAGCAGATGTGTCAACCTTGAAGTCTGATCAAATGATAATAGCTGAATGTTAATTAACGAGTTCTCGCTGTTACCTGTATATTAATTAGGTAAGATTAACATATAAATATGTATATTGCAGTGAAATATTTCTCCATGCGGATATTTAACTCTTAACCTTTGTAAATATTTATAAATTTCTATATTTGTTAGTATTTTATAGGGTTATTGCATGAATATTGGGGAATATTGTCCCGAGTAGAATTTTATATTGCACGAGCTTGCGAGTGCAATATATGTTCTACGAGGGACAATATTCCCCAATATTCATGCAATAACCCTTTTATTGTATAGCAATATAATATTTAAAAGTAAAAAATTGGTTTAAACTAAGATTTTGTCGTTGATGACGTCATGAATTTTGAAGATTTATTGCACTAGTGCAATATTAGAATTTATTGCACGCTAACTTTCGGTTAGTTTCTGTCGGAAATATTATATTGCTATACAATAATATTGGTTATTGTCTGGGATGGAATAATTATTGGAAAGATTTTATTGAAATTTGATAATAAGATGTAAATGAAAGTATTGTGAAAGTAATAAAGAATATAAATTTGCAAGACATTTGCATTCTAAAATATTATTGACAATAGAATATTTATAAGGATAGAATAATTCTCAGAATATAAGGAGAAGTTAAAGTTAACGATTTCATATTTTACCAAAATAGAATCTGTAGTGTATATCATAGAAAACAGTGACATGCTTAGTGGGAATTCATATAATTGTTCTCTGGGTAATGATATCAATAGATTTGATGGGTATAATGGTGAAGAACAAATGTAAAAAATTCATAAAATGTCTAGAGGCTTTCTTTTTCTTTTTCGGCAGAATGCGCGTGTCAATAGCACAAAACTTCCTTGAAAATAAATGTAAATTTTTCTGAACCCCAAAAGAATGAACTTGTGTTGTATTTATTGTTATCACAACTGGTATAGAAGGAGAACCTCTTATTTTATCCCATCTTCTATATGTTATAAAAGTGGTAAACTCCCAGATAATTGATAAAATAAAAATCCAATGAAAGATAGGTACAAACGTGATCGGTAGTATACCAGATGTCTTCTTATACAAACGATCGATTTATAGTAATATAACTCTATTCCTCTATCAGTTCTTTATAATGTTTTGCATTATTAAAAAAATTGCACCAAGCACTTTTGTCAATTTTTTTGTGTGTGTAGTGTATAGTCCTAGTCCAAATATATATCCAAAATTCAGAAAGATTGAACCAATCACTTTTACAAATTTAGCCAATACACATCTATACCCGTATTGACAAGTCAAGAGATGTTCCGAAAACTGTAAATATTACCTTTTTGCACTTGGCCTAATCACTCATTCCATATCAAAATCAGTTTAAATACAACATCCAAAAATTTATTTCACCTCTCTTCTTTCATTTCCACTCAAAAAATTCTAAGAAATGACTGAGGAGAGAAAAGAAAAAAATTAAAGAAAAATACACTCTAATTAAAAGAAACTATATTCGTCAACGAAAAGCCGGGTCATTAGACAACGAAAAGCCGGGTTATTAATTGTGGTCTTGGGCCAACTATAATAGTATACTTTTACTATACAGTTTGTGCTATTGTTATTCTCTTCTTTATTTTTTTTGGTCTATTTTTCTCTTTTCTTAAATTGTTATGTTCCTTTTCTGTAGATTTGGCCAAGCATTCTCTATTCGATAGTGTTTGTGGCACATTATTCTCTCTTCTTTATATTTTCGCAATCCATTATTCTCTTTCTCTGTTTTGTTAGGTTATTTTTTTCCTAAATATTTTGCCAATTTGCTGAAGATTTGGATTCTATAAATCCAAACGAGATTTTCGTTTGCAAACACACGAAACTGTGAATGACGAGTTATTTCTAATAGACAAGATAAAGACACTTCTTTCTTAAGCACACTCGTGTATAGTATGGTGACAATTACAGTAACATTGTAAATTTGGCCAAATATTCTCTATTCTATAAACCCCATCCGCCTCTCTTATACTAAGGAGCAACCATTTGATTTTCTGGACAAATTTTTTTTTTCGCCTGCGGCGAAAAACAATCTATTTTTTTCGCGACAAGTCGAAAACAATTTTTTTCTTTCAATTTTAGCATTACATATAGTGGCAGCTGAGGGTGAAACAAACATTTTTTTTTCTCAGAATCAAAAACAAATTATTTTTTTCTCCAAAAACTGGAAACAAACTTTTTTTTCCAAAAAAAACCATAGCCCCCCCCCCCCCCCCCCCCCCCCCGAAAATCAAATGGTTGCTGCCTAACACACGAAACTGTTTAATGACAAAGTGATTTTAATAGACAGATAATTGTACTTCTTTCTCA
>CM034360.1:75568105-75583516 GCA_019925275.1 Mytilus edulis
AGCACAGAATAAACTTTTGTCTGGTTCATAGAAAAAGTTGGTGAAAAAAACTCACAATATAGGTGCAATTTGTGTACTCTCATGTTAGCAACTTCACAACAGAACTACAAATTTATTTTCATGACCAAAACAAACAAAAAAGTACAAACCTAAAGGCAATAAAATGCTTTGCCATGCACAGCCTGATACGACCGCAGATGTATATTGAGCATATAAATACACAATTTTTTTTGTCAGTTGAAATCAAACATATTTTAATTTTGGATCCTTTAAACTTCAATATGGACTAATTTGAAAACAGGTAGCAGGAAGACCCACATATTTCTATTCAGCAGAAGTCTCTAACTACATATCTCCTTAATTTCATATGATAGTAAGTCCTACAAAAATATTGAAAATGTGTAAATTTAATTTTTTTCTAGCTTCTCTCATGTGAAAGCAGTACCTTTTTGGTCACTATTAATGTGTTGCGTCTAAATAAGAATTGTAACACTTTATAGTGACTGAACAGGTTAAACAAATACTTCTCAAGAAATCAAAAAAAGAAGACAACTTGAAACAGCACCAGCCATGCCAGTATACATGTATGTATGAATAAAAACTCAGATCAGAATAGCATGGACAATACAGGGGCGGATCCAGTAATTTTTAAAAAGGGGGGTTCCCAACACAGGACAAAGGGGGGAGGGGGGCCCATTCAAATGCATTGATTGGCCAAAAAAAGGGGGTTCTGACCCCTGGAACCCCCCTTTCAATTTCAATACAATATGTTAGTTCTATGTCCTTGTGAATATATCTTGAGGAAAGTTATCAATAAATCTGCAGATAATGCAATTTTATCAAGAGTATTGTACATTTTCTGTTATAATTTTCACACAATCAGTGAAACATTTAAACAGCCTAAACTAAATTTTTATTGCTGAAAGTGTCAAACAATGACAAGTGTTTTATTTACCACTCATGTGTTTTTGTGAGAGAAAAAAATCTTGTGCAATATTTGGAATTAAAGGGAAAGAAGATCCTTTTTGCCTCGCACTGGCGCATGTCAATTGTGAATATATACTTACCAAATATATTTTCTTTATCTTGATACTCACAGAGACATTATCAAGAAGTACATATCATAGGAAAAATACACAAATTACAGATAAAATATTAAAAACACCCTATTTTAAGTGCATCTCCTGCCAAATCAGTATTTGTTGTATCTATATATATATATATACTAGATAAGTATAATCAATGTACAGTACTACCTGTGACTTTATTTATTAATGGTGGCCATAAAAAATATGTTCACCATGGTGGCCCTATATGTTCATCATCATACCCCCTGTTGCTTTTTTAATACACAAGGTATTAATCAAAAACTAGTCAAGGATAATAGGAAATCTTGAATGCACTGAAGTGTTAAAATTATATAACTTACAGGTCAGGTGTCTCAGGTAAAATTTACATGTATGTGTTTGTAATTTGATAACTGTGTTTATGACAAGAAATTCAAAAATAAAATGAAATAATAAAACTAGGTGAAAAAACAGCGCAATAAAATAATTAATAATTGTCTCATGACTATAAGTTTTAATATTATACCTTTTAAATAATTTTCAATCAATTTAAGTTGTTTTTTACATTAAGTTTATTTTTTGGAAAAATAAATGAATATCATTTTCAAATATAACTGCACACATTTAAAATGCCTGCCTTTTTCTAATGAAAAGGTGTTTCTCAAATTAATTTTGTTAAATCAAAATTGTTTATTATTGTAGACTGATCTGCATTCAACATTGTTTAACATATGTTTAAGATTGTCTTTAGGACTTACTCTAAATAAAATTTAGGCAGTTGATTATTTCTCTATTAAATAAAATATAAATATTAGAAATATTCATTAAAGCAAAATTTGATAATATTTTTATTGTCATATGATATTTTAAACATGATCCATGTTTTAGAGGTAAAGCATTTCTTTTGCTTTTTGTTTTTGGGCAAGAGAAGTTATTATGAGAAGCTAGGTAGATAATTTTCAAATAGATTATCTCAAAGTTGTTTTGATAATTTTACAATCAAGGAATAGGTGTTTTCATTGACCTAGTGACAAGAGACACTGTTTACATATATTCTATCCTTTCTAGGAATTTTATATTATCCATTAATTATATCTAAAAGGCCTAGGTTGAGTGAAATATTCTTTGCAAATGTATACCAAGAATATGTATCATGCTAGTCCAGCACTTTCGACAATACATGTACATTACACTGAGAAAAAAATATGATGTAATTAATAGACCATAAAAGTGTCACCATCTTTAGAAGTGCACATTATTTTTTTCTGGAGACAAATTTTGAAGGAAATTAACCAAACTGAAGATAACATTATGTCATATTTTATAAGTTTCAAGACATTTCTTTTCATAAGATTCACTTTATTCAGATTTTTTAATTATGATTATCATTTTTTAATGAGCATTTAACAAAATTTGCTAACTAGGTGGGCATTTGGAAAATAAGTCTTTTCAGTGATTGTTTGTGCACAACTCTTGTTTTGAGATTTGAAAAAAAATTAGATAACAAAATTAGTTGTTTTCCTAAACCATATAAAGAAACTTGTAGTTTTCCTGAATAATATGAGATGTTATCAAAATTTATTGTAAAAGGATTGATATTGATCATCTTATTTTGTTGAGAAACCAACTTGTTTAATTACTTTAATTTTTTTTGGAATATCATTTACATGATTATTAGTTATTATTATAATTATTAATAGTAACTAATAACTCATTTACATGTAATAATGCTAACAAACATCATTTACAATTTATATAAATCTTTTATTTAAAAAACAATTATTAAAAGTCTGTTTATTTCAAATGCTAGTCAATAACTTTATCTTTGCCTTTTGCCATTTCTACTCAAGATTCTTACCAAGAAGAAATTAAAAGAATAAGAAACAAAAAAGTAATGAAAAAAACCAACAAAAAGTTATAAAAAAAATAAATTTATAACATTAAAACAAAAAATAAATTAAACAGCCTAAAACAATATTTTCAATATTCTACATTTTCCAAAAAAGGTGAAATGTCAATTTTAAAAGAAGTTACCTGTACAGGTAAATATTAATGAACCACACCAGCTGAAAACTTCAACCCTGATTGACTTTAACAGGTAACATAATGAGATAAAAAATCTACCTATGTTTTATGACCCCCAATAAATGGCCAACATCTCAAGATTGAATACCCCAATAAATGTCCACCATTGGATGTTGACCATGCAAGAGGGTGGACATTACTAAGAGGATGTCACAGGCTGTACTGTAAATAAGGTAATTTTTGGAAGAAAATCCCAAAATAAAAAAATAAAATACCCCCAATAATAATGTACCATAACCCCAAAATCAATTCTAATCTTCCTTTTGTGTATTGAACCTCCTAGTGAAATTTCATGGAGATCCATTATCTTATACTCAAGTTATTGTCTAAAACCAAATGTGTCTTCTTGAAAACAACTATGACATGCTTAAGCATTACTGGAAAGCAAATTTTTGACATGCTTGTATTTCCCATTTCCATTCTCAATTTTATTTTGCTGTCATATAAGAACTTGAAAAGTAAGCTACATCATGTACATGTATAAAGAACCCTCCTACCCTAATTATTGCCAATAGGAAAAAAAATAAAATTAAAAATATTTATTTTTATTTTTTTTTCTCCTCCGACCCAGTGTTTTTCATGCAAAAAAAGTTCATAACTGCATGAAAGAATCTAAATTTATGCTCTTGGTGATTTAGTAAGCTGTTGCACATTGATTTTCAATTCAAACTTTGTCAAGAAAAGAAAAAATAGTTGTTACACTAGTAGAAAATCTCCTGGTGAAATAAAAAAAAAAAAATTTGATATTGACGGTTGGTATTAAAAAAAAAATCAGCAGCAGCAGTTTTTTTTTTTGTTTTTTTTTTCGTCCTCCTACCCATTGGTTTTGTCAAAAAATTTCGTAAAACTAAAAATATAATAACTATGGCCTAAAACCGACTCAGAATTTAATAGTACATGATATTTATGTAGAACTCACAAACTTGAGATGATCAGAAATACAAATGGTTTTTATTCGAGACAGATTTTTATTACCGAAACCCTTCAGCGATATCAATTAAAATTATTTAGTCAAAATTTAACACTAGTATTAAGGTTTATCATAACAGTCAAATTGGCAAATATGACCTTAATAATAATTATCACCTAAAAAAAAAACTGTGTACAAACTGACATATGTGCGGTTTGGGAAGTTTTTATGTTTTTAGATATATAAAAGTTAAATTTATTTTGCATACCTGATAGATAAAATCATTTTTGGTAAAGATCTGGATTCAAAATATTTTTTTTGTCCTATGCTTGAACAGATTTTTTATTCATCAATTTTGGAATCAGAATATTTTTTCAGGAAAAATAGCATAACCCCTCATGCCTTTTCAAGTTCTATGTTTGTTCTCTAAACATTTTCCATCTGAACTTTCTTTTAGACATAAACAATACGTTAATGTAGCCTTCGACATTCGTTCTGAACATGCATCAAATATTTGCCACTGGACGTTAAACAACAAACAACCATCAATACATAGGACATTGTCTTAGTATAAAGCTGGCATTTAAGGTCTTCCTCATATTATTTTATATTTGGACCACTATATTTATATTTGTAACGGATCACATCAAAGACATCAAATAAGGCGATAAGTCGAGTATGCGGTATAAGTATCTTTTATTCTTCAAAATACATTTAATTTTGGCTTCTTATACTATATATCATATCAACCGATTCTCTACAATAAAATACAAATACACATAAGTTAAAATGTAACTTAAAACACTAAAGGCATAATACTAATCAAACAATAGAAAACACTTTCTTTCACGCTTCATGAATAACTTGTTAAATTAAAAAGTTAATTGAAATAAATATTAAATTATAAATACTTTTACAATTCTTAATATTTCTTCTTTAAATAAATATTGTTCTTAAAAATGTACATAAATTATCTCTTACCGATTATGATCTCTCTATAAAAATAATGATGTGTCTCCGAATATCAAATAACTTGCAATGAATAAAAACTAGACAACGTAACGTACGTAAAAGGCTAAACGTCATAAAACTTTAAAAACGGGAAATATAACAATTCATAAGAGCGCAACGTTACATGTATGCGCAAATACCAAAAAATCGTATCTACAAGTATTACAAATAAAATAAATAACTTCAGTAATAATAAATGAAGTAACCCAACAATTTGGAATTACATTTCAAATCTAACACTCCCCACCATGACATTTCTTAAAAATTGTCATCACACAAAAAATTATAAATATCAATTAATTATTGTAAATTCTATTCTGAACATTCGAGTAGGCATAATTTAGTTACTGGTCTTAAAAATTTTGACTCTTTTTTTTTGATCACACAACTACGGATAAGACTATCGCGGCTCCTAATGACCTCAATTACTCGCCCTAATGGCCACTGTCCTCTCGGTGTATGGTCATCTGCAATTATTACAATGTCATCAATCCTTACATCTCGCTGTTCTTTTTGCCATTTGTTTCTTTGCTGTAGAGTTGGTAGATATTCACGTAACCAACGTCTCCAGAATACATTGGCTAAGTATTGTATCTGCTTCCACCACCTTTTAGCATACACATCTTTCTCATCAAACACACCTTGCGGTATTGAAGTGTTGTTTTTCATTAGTAATAACATATTCGGTGTGAGAACTGGCAAATCTCGAGAATCATTACTGACTGGTGTTATCGGTCTATCATTGACGATTCTTTCGGCTTCAGTCTTAAAGGTAAGTAACTGTTCATCGGTAAGTAGTTGTTCATTTGCAAGAGCTCTCAGAATTTTGCGTGTCGTACGAATCATTCTTTCCCATACACCACCACGATGACTAGCGTTTGGCGGATTGAAAGTCCAATTAATATCCTTGTGTGACATGTAACTGGATATTTTTGTTTTGTTCCATTGTTCGATATATTTCCGAAGTTCTGATTCTCCACTGACAAGATTTGTCCCGTTATCACTATACACCTTTTCAGGTATGCCTCGCCTGCTCGTAAAACGTTGGAAAGCAGAAATAAAAGAATCTGTAGTCAAACTATGAGCTACTTCTATGTGAACAGCTCTAGTTGTAAGACATGTAAAAAGGCAACCGTATCTTTTAACGACTGAACGTCCAACTTTAACATTTAATGGACCAAAGTAGTCTATTCCAACAAAGGTAAATGGTGGCTTATCAGGAGTTTTCTGATCGTCTATAACAGAAGCCATCTTCTGAAAACAAAGCGGTGCTTGATATCGTCTACATCTTACACACCTGTTCAAAACTGTTCGGACAGTACTAGGTCCTTTTAAAATCCAATACTTTTCCCGTAATGATGCTAGCACTTGTGCCATTCCTGTATGACCATTTTGTTCGTGAAACGACCTGATTATTAAAGTGGTCACGTGATGAGAATTTGGTATAATGACCAGACATTTGCTTAGTGACAAGTTGAGACGTCCCTTGACGCGTAATAACCCATCATGCATGACAGGATTTAAAGAGGCTAAACGACTATCTTTCTTAAGAGGATTTTGCTTTTCAATCATTTTGATTTCATTTAAGAATGATTCTTGTTGTACATGTATCAATATATATCTTGTTGCTTCCTGTAATTCATCAGCATTTAAGCTGTCTGTCTTTATTTCATCGTCTCGTTTTAAGAAACGACGTATACAATATTTCTTAAAACGGATTAGCCATGCTACAGTCCGTTGTAATACTTGCCAGCTTGAAAAGTATGTAATTATATCGCGTATCGAATCAGTTGTAGTTGAGTTAATCATAACGACCCTTTTGATCTCTATGTGTTGCTCGTCTACAGCTTTTGGTTTCGGCCATTCATACGAGTCTTTCAACAAGAATTCTGGTCCATGGAGCCAAAATGTTATCTGTTTATTTTCTGTTGCAAGAATGCCTCTAGATGCTATGTCGGCAGGATTTGATCTTGTATCTACGTATCGCCACTGACCTGGTGATGTCAACTCGTGAATGCTGCTTAATCTGTTTGCAACAAATGTTTTAAAACGACGAGATTCATTCTTAATGTATCCAAGTACTATCATAGAGTCAGTCCAAAATACTACGCTGTCAATCTTAATCTCTAATTCGTCTCTAATTATTTCGTAAAGTTTGCAAGCAACAACGGCACCTGATAACTCTAGTCTGGGAATCGTAGTCTGTTTTAATGGCGCTAAACCAGATTTTCCCAGAATAAGTGAACAGTTCACTTTTCCATTAGTGTCTACTAGACGTAAGTAAGCGCATGCTCTATAACCAATTTCAGAACCATCGCTAAATATATGAAGTTGAGCATCAGATATTTCTTTCATGTCTTTTGTCTTGAAGCATCTAGGTATTGATATATTTTCAATTTCTGGCAGTGTCGATTTCCATTTTATCCATTCTTCTTCTTTTTCTTTTGGTATAGGATCGTCCCATCCAAGCTTAATTGGCTGTTTACTTAGATCTTGTAATATAATCTTCCCTTTTAAAATGATTGGCGCTATGAGTCCCAGTGGATCAAATATCGAACTTACCGTAGAAGTTATTCCGCGTCTTGTCAGCAGCTTCTCCTCGAGTTTGACTTTATATTTGATGGCATCATCATTTACGTCCCATATTACGCCTAGTGCGCGATCGGTCGGTAAAGCTGTGTTTGACTTCAAAATTTCAACTGAAGGTGCTCGTTCCCAATTCGGTATTTCGTTTATAACGACTTTACTGTTACTTAACCACTTCGTTAATCGGAATCCACCACGTTTCATAATTTCTCGTAAATCCGTTGCAAGCTGAACGGCTCTTTCTTCCGTGTCCACTGACTTCAAGAGGTCGTCTACATAAAAGTTTCTCTCTACGGTTGATGCTATCTCTGTTTCAAATAACTCACCGTTGTCAATAGCTGTCTTTTTCAATGCGTATGCGGCACAACTGGGCGATGATGTTGCACCAAACAGATGAACCTGCATCTGGTAACATTTTGGCTGTACTTTTAAGTTTCCATTTGGCCACCATAAAAATCGTAAAGCATCACAGTCATCGTCTTTCACGCGGACTTGATGAAACATAGCCTCTATATCAGCAGCTAATGCAATGTGGTCTTGTCTAAATCTCATTAGAACTCCTACCAAGCTGTTCATAAAGTCTGGACCTTGTAATAATCGGCTATTTAACGAAACATCTTTAAATTTGGCTGCACAGTCGAAGACTACTCTCACCTTTCCGGGTTTATGTTCATTTGTGACAGGGTGGTGCGGGAGGTACCATATGTGACTTGACTCATTACTTACATCAGTAACTTCCTTTGCATATCCTTTTTGTATATAATCACTTACCGTTGCTGTGTACATCTCATGCAACTTAGGATCATGTGACAATTTGCGATGTAATTGATTTAATCGAGCATGTGCTAAAGGCAAATTATTTGGCAATTTTACATTTTCATCCCGCCACGGTAATCCAAGTTTGTAGTGTCCATCTTCATAGGCTATTGTTGACTCCATTGTTTTCAAGGCGCGTTTATCCTCCAAAGACATGCATACTTTCTCCGTGCTAGGCTGATCGAGAAAATCAGTGGTCCAAAGTCGCTCTAACTGCTGCTGCAAAAGTACATTATCTGCATGCTCAAAATTGATGTTAACAACATCACTGGTGCTTGTGTTGTTGATTGGTCCTCTAACGATCCATCCTAAGCGTGTTCGTACAGCATATGGCTCATGACTACTTCCTGAACGCACTTCTATGGGAATGTGTGCTTCTGGTGTATCGGTGCCTATTAGAAGCAGAACTTTATTGCTGCTTATTTCTGGTATATAAATATCTGACAAGTGTTTAATACTCTTAATATCTTTATTATTTGCGGCTGAGTGTGTCGATATCGGTAGATTTTTAACTGACCATACCTTACTAAGTGTTATCGGACAGTTGCTGCCAACTGATTGTACATGTAAGTCAACCTCTTGACCTTCATGTCGGACTCGCTGTGCTGTTGCTGTTGTCATTTTAAATGTAACCGGCCTACTTTCGGTTTCTAGCATTTTTATCAAACGCTCGTCACATAACGTTTTATCCGCTCCATCATCAATCAAGGCATAAGTTTGGCAAGTTTTCCCATTTGACCCTTTAACCTCGACGGGTATAATTCCTAGACAATTCTTAATAACTGTCCCGGCGGATGAACAATTGATGCTTACCTTTGTAGCTGTGTGATCAGTGTTGTTATTTTTACCCCAACTATGCATTAAAATGTGATGTTTAGAGCTACAATTTTCTACAGTACACATTTTAGCTTTTCTACAGTCCCTTGAAAAATGTTTACCCTTTAAACAATTAAAACATAGCTTAGCAGTTCTTACAAAATTGACTCTATCGGTTAAATTCATAGACTTGAATTTTACACACAATTCTAAATTATTACATGTACCATTACAATAAATACATTTACGATCTTGTGTCGTAGCCTTGCTGACATACATATTATTAGAAGCAAATGTAGATACCTTCTCTCTTGTATTCATATCAGTATGTTTGTCTATATCTTTTCGATATGTATTTGAGTTCTCTCTTACGAGATCTAGACCAAACATTGACGAAGCTAGACGAGACTTTTTATCAATAAAGTTTGCTAAATCAGAAAATCTAGGTTCTCTACCATTTTCAGTTATGGAATGAGCAATATCAACCCATTTTACCCTTAAATGCATAGGTAAACGCTTTACAATCTTTTTAAGATTATCAGTTTTATCTATATCAGAAACATATCCTAATTGTGATAAAGTTATCTCACACTTTTGCATTTCAAGAGCTAATTTTGAAAGTGACTCAAAATCTGACGCCTTTATCGGAGCACCATATACAAGATTTTCTATATATGACCTAACTATCATGTGTGACCTGCCATAACGTGAGTGTAAAATAGACCTAGCACGTTCATAACCCTTTTTCTCTAATAATACACAATCTTCTATCGAAGATTTAGCCTCACCTTTACAATACTAAATTAAATAACTTAACTTTAACTGATCATCTGTAACTCTACATTCAACATTCGTTTCAAAGTTCTTTATGAATTTGCAGTAATCTGTGGGTTTTCCATCAAAAGTCAAAAGTTCAGGTTTAGGTAGATTGAATCCTTCTTGTAGTGTTGATGCTAATCTTTGGAATGCAGTATCGATGCTGCTGCTTGACTGTAAACTTCCGGCAGTGGTGCACTCTATCCTTGAAACGGCATTTTCTGTACTCTTTGTTGTAACATGTTCATTATTGGTAAGTGTCCTATTTTCTGTGTTTAACGGCACGTTTATATTCTGATAGTTCTTAAATGTTACCTCGGTATCTTCTTCTTCTTCTTCTTGCCACACAGATTCTTCCAACTTTGCTTCTTCTAGCTGACTTTTTCTTTCTAACATCTGTTCTTTCATTTCTATTTCTCGACGAGCGCGTTCTAGTTCTTGCTTTTCTGCCATTTTCTTCACTTGAACCTCGGCCTTTAAGCGGTTAGCCCTCGCTAGCTTCAGCCTATACTGTGTTGACGATGAAGTCCGAGACACAGACGTAATACGGCTATTCTTGTCTTCTTCCTCTTTTGCCTTTTCGGGTTCGCGTATCCACTCATTATATCTTTCACGGAATTCTGTAAAGTTCTTCTGTGAGCTGTCAAAGTTTATTTCTAGTGTTTCAATAATATCCGAGTTTGTACACAAATCCAAACATTCCAAATGTGCAGCTTTAAATTGTTCATAGCGGTCACACAATTTTGTGTATAATGTTTTCACAGTTTCCATATTATCACGTCAAATCATCTTTGTTTCCAATTCATTGTATAACTTAGTAAGCTGAGACAAATTAACTGTTCTTTTTCTTCCGGGATTCTTCATACGCTCGCTCCGCTTCTTCACTATCCATCTTTTTGGAGTAAATCGAGAATTGTAACGGATCACATCAAAGACATCAAATAAGGCGATAAGTCGAGTATGCGGTATAAGTATCTTTTATTCTTCAAAATACATTTAATTTTGGCTTCTTATACTATATATCATATCAACCGATTCTCTACAATAAAATACAAATACACATAAGTTAAAATGTAACTTAAAACACTAAAGGCATAATACTTATCAAACAATAGAAAACACTTTCTTTCACGCTTCATGAATAACTTGTTAAATTAAAAAGTTAATTGAAATAAATATTAAATTATAAATACTTTTACAATTTTTAATATTTCTTCTTTAAATAAATATTGTTCTTAAAAATGTACATAAATTATCTCTTACCGAATATGATCTCTCTATAAAAATAATGATGTGTCTCCGAATATCAAATAACTTGCAATGAATAAAAACTAGACAACGTAACGTACGTAAAAGGCTAAACGTCATAAAACTTTAAAAACGGGAAATATAACAATTCATAAGAGCGCAACGTTACATGTATGCGCAAATACCAAAAAATCGTATCTACAAGTATTACAAATAAAATAAATAACTTCAGTAATAATAAATGAAGTAACCCAACAATTTGGAATTACATTTCAAATCTAACAATATTCAAGTAAGAATCTCTGATAAAAATAAGACATTTAGGTCAGAACACTTTTATTAGAGAAGTTATTAACAGATCAAAACTAGTAAAATTGAAAAAAGTGTCATATCTGTCACTTTTAGTATCCAGATGTAGTTTTTGTTTGTTTGACGCATATGTTACTACCAGTCAAATTAGAGCTTGAATTCATTGAAACAGTGTTTTGACAACAGCTTTATGTGTTTTTCAATGTTAGAAATAGATCATAGAAGGAATTTAAGCCAAGCAGAAGTCAATATAACAAGTTTAGTGCTGTTATAGGTATAGAACCACTAATTCAGGCCCGGTCGGAAAGAACATTCAAGAAAGTAGTACATATTTTTAACAAAATAGTTCTTATGCATAGTTGTATCTTTGCCAATTGCGGGTATATTTGGTTATTTGTGGTATCAAATGAAAGCTTTGGGACTTGGGATCACTGTAGAACCCTTGTTGAGAGATTTATTTAAATTATAAAAAAGAATATGAAATTTTGATTGAAGGGCACATTTGACCTGTTGTTCAGTTCAGAAGTTCCTGTTTTTGTACTATCAAACTTCAGGGAACCAGTACGCTCTAATATGCAATTAAAGGTATGTTGATTTTTGCAGCACAAGTCAGGATAAGGTACCATTTTGACATGAAATAGCTGCCACTTTATTTGAACTTAAGACAAAGACGCCATTAATGCTTGAAACTGCAGAATTTAATATAGAAAGCAATTGGGCTATGAATTAGTGGTTTTACACCTATTAATGATAATTTCTACCCAGTTTTGTGTTTTTAGAATAAATTATTGCAGTCGGTCAAAATCTAGTCGTTATAATTGTGATCCATGGATTTTGAACGATAACTGAAGTTGATTACACAACTTTGGTACTTTTTTGTCGAAACTTTGATGATATATTACCATGTTTCCAAGTCTGACAACTTAGTGTGCTAGCTTTCTGAGACAAACTAAGGATCTTGTTGAAAACTGTTTCTACAAAACACGTACCAACACATGGTAGCAATCTGAATAAAATATCAATTGCAGTTATCGTCCTTTAATATGGATGTTTGCAATTTTCTCAATAATTTATTTAATAAAACATGTTTCGACAATTATATTTGAAAAGTACATAGAATGATGAAAAACCATCATGCAAATGATAGCAAAATATCATAAATATCCTTCTGTAAGATAAAACTGCAAGAAGTCATTTGTAAAAATACCAAAGCATACAACATTATGGTTGAGATTTAAAGTTTCATGTCAAAATCAAATAAACTTGCTCCTCACCTAATGAAGTTTAACTGAAGGTGAGGGTGCCGCCCTTTGATACTGGTAGACAATGGTGTTCTCCTGGATATACTGTGATTTTTCACAGCGGAGTAGAACATAAGCATTGCTTCTGCCAGTCATCATAGAAGTGGAATAAGTCCTATTGGGTTGTAAATTGCCTAGGAGGATGTCTAAGGAATGGTTATATTAAATGGTAAGTAAGAACGCGAAAGTGAGTGAATGAGCTGGAGAGAGTGATTGAATGAGCTTGACAGAGTGAGTGAATAATTAAGCGAGAGAGATAGTTAATGAGCGAGAGAGAGTAAATGAGCGAGAGAGAAAGAGAGTAAATGAGCGAGTGAGAGAGAGAGTAAATGAGCGAGAGAGAGACAGTAAAAGAGCGAGAGAGAGAGAGTAAATGAGCGAGAGAGAAAGTAAATGAACAAGAGAGAAAGTAAATGACCAAGAGAGACAGAGTGAATAAGCGAGAGACAGACAGTGATTGAGCGAGAGAAATGAGCGAGAGTGAGTAAGTGACAGAGTGAGTGACAGAAAGATTGAGTGAGCAAGTGAGAGAGAGACAGAGTGAGTAAGTGACATAGTGAGTGAAAGAAAGAGTGAGTGAGCGAGTGAGAGATACAGTGAATGAGTGGGCTTGAGTCAGTGAGTGACCTAGAGCGAGCGAGTGAGCTAAATAGAGATAGAGGGAACAAGAGAGAGAAAGACAAGGATAATGAGAGATGTCAGATATCATGTTACATTATTTATTTTATGTTACAAACGTGCTAGTGTCAAATTACAGCCTTCAAATTGTAACACTAAGGTAGTTTTCCCTTTTTTTGGACATTCAGCATGCACACAATTAAGATTTTACTTGAAATTTTAATTTTTGCATTTTCTAACACACAAAGCATTCAAACTTGTATAATATGACTAGTTTACAGATAAATATTGCTTTTGGTTCAATTATCAAGTGAGTGTTCATGTTTTATTGAGTTTCTTAGTGAATTATTTATTTCAAGGACAATTGGTGTATACTTATATAGGAATTCCAAAATCTCACTGGAAATGCATTTCATAACCATTTAAACAAGTTGTCTAGCTTGGAGATATATAAATTACTCTTGTTTATCCATGTTCATACACAAAGGTATGTTTCTTATCAAATTACTCTCCTTTTTAAACATGTAGAAAAAAGGGGGGACAAAATTATCAATTATATTTTATATTTGGACCACTGTATTTATATTCAAGTACGAATCTCTAATAAAAATAAGACATTTAGGTCAGAACACTGTTATTTGATAAGCTATTAACATATCAAAACTAGTAAAATTGAAAAAGGGTCATATTTGTCACTATTAGTATCCAGATGTAGTTTTCTTTGTTTGACGCATATGTTACTACCAGTCCAATTACAGCTTGAATTCAGTGATACAGTATTTTGACAACAGCTTTATGTGTTTTTCAATGTTAGAAATAGATCATAGAAGGAAATTAAGCCAAGCAGAGGTCAATATTACAAGTTTAGTGCTGTTATAGGTATAATACCACTAATCCAGGCCCGGTCGTAAAGAACATACAAGAAAGTAGTACATATTTTTAACAAAATAGTTCTTACGCATAGCTGTATCTTTGCCAATTGCGGGTATATTTGGTTATTTGTGGTATCAAATGAAAGCTTTAGGACTTGGAATCACTGTAGAACCCTTGTTGAGAGATTTATTTAAATTATAAAGAAGTATATGAAATTTTGATAGAAGGGCACATTTGACCTGTTGTTCAGAATAGAAGTTCCTGTTTCTGTACTATCAAACTTCAGGGAACCAGTACGCTCTAACATGCAATAAAAGGTATGTTGATTTTTGCAGCACAAATCAGGATAAGGTACCGCTTTGACATGAAATAACTGCCACTTAATTTGAACTTAGGACAAAGAAGCCATTAATGCTTGAAATTGTAAAAGTAAACATGGAAAGCAATTGGGCTATGAATTATTATCACTGTCTCTCTCTTGCTCACTCTATCTCTATTTGGCTCACTCGCTGGCTCTAGCTCACTTAATAATCAAATCAGATCAAATCAAATATTTTTTTGTCGTATAAACTTTACAGTTTGTGACGAACATATATTAATACAATGAACACAATAAACATATACATACATACATATCAAACATACACAATAAAAACAGCATCAAAATTTATAACAACGAACAATCTTTTAAGAGTCCTCTGCCCTCAGTTCTAATGACTTTTTTAAGAAGGATCCTAACTTATTTGTTTGTAGAGGCGTTGATGGATTTAGTAATTAATGAATTTTTCTTCTTCAGTTAAATTGTTAAAGTTATTATTGTGTTGAAAAAAGTTATCTTTTAGAGTTTTATTATAATCCCAATAGAGTAAAAAAATGTTTCTCATCCTCTAGTATTTTACGTTTATGGCAAAGTCGTTCCTCTCTTGGGATTTTAAAGTATCTACCCTTTTCAATC